>APFE030580106.1:0-98102 GCA_000404065.3 Pinus taeda
ATATAGAAAGGAGGTCTTTTCATTTGTATCATCCAATAATTGTTCATTTGTGTAATGTAAAGGAGGTTGCCCCCTCGAAGAGGTTGGATTCTAAGGCATTCAACTATCTTTTCTATCTTTTTGTGAGCTGGTTTCATAACAAAATCTATCATTGAGATATTTTATTTATTATGTAGATATTACATGTACCTTCTTGTACCAATAGGTATAGGCAATTGTTGTGTTTTTTTCTACTTGAAAAATGTCGCTTAGGGCCTCAAAAACACCCTACAAGTGGATAACTCAAAAAAGCATCCAAATTTTCTAAGAATTTACTATAATTTTAGTTATTTTAGTACCTTGGACCAATCATGTCTACACGCAACTCTACTCTGTGGCTATTATTAGTTATGTAGACCTCCTTTGTCCACTCTCCCTCTATTGGAAAGGATCTACATGTTTATATATATTTTTTAGTTACCATTGCACACAAACTAAATTTGCATGCCTCTACTTAGACACTTGGAATAATGCAACCACCATTTTTGCATTTTGGTCCCCACCTAGGCCCCACAGTATACATGGGCCCTTTTAAAAACTCCACCCAAATGGAAAGGTCCCACTTCATTTTTCTCCCTTCAACATGGCAATCCTTTATTGACTACAACTACATGTAGGGTCCACTCTCTATTTTTTTTCAACAATGCATGACTTGCACAATTGTAGATTCAATTATTGATCTTGGAGTAGATAAATAGCCTAGATACCATATTGGGCTATAACCTCTGTGATAGTTTATGTTGATTTGTGCTCTCGATGGATCCAATGGCCAAGATCACTTCGATCAAATGACCTAGATCCATATCAAGTCCCAACATGCATGATATGTATCCAAATCAAATAACACAGAAACATAAGAAAATATAGACCAACGACTTGATAATAAGCCACTTCGAGGGGGAATCCTCCTCTTACATCACATAAATGAACAATTCTTCGATGATTCAAATGATAAGACCTCCTTGGTATATATAGGAGTTTAAAGTGTCAAAATATAATCAGGGCCTACATAAAAATAATAATGTAAGGGCATGACAATAATAATAGTGGGCTTCTATGGGGCACACAATAACAATATATGGGGATACACTAGTATTATAGTGACCTAACATACCCCTCTCCTTCAAAAAAGAGTTGTCCTCAATGCTTGATTAGTTCTGGATGTTTTTTTATAAAATACTCACTCACATGTGGAATCTTCAACATGTAAGTTTTTCCACTTAACGAGATAATATGAAATTGATTGATTTCATAGCTTCCACATTCTTGTTTCTATGATTGATTCATGATCCAATATGATTTTTCCATCCTAATCAAGTTTTGGTAATATAGCTTGAACTGGTAGGTTGTCACCTATAACCTTCTTTAAGCATGAAACATGGAAAACTGGATGTACTCACAAAGATGCAGGCAACTCCAATTTGTATGCCATAATACCAATATTTTGTAACACCTTACAAGGGCCATAGTACTTGGGTGATAATTTATTATCCTTCTTAGCTTGCTTGAGGGAAATTTGTTTGTATGGTTGTAGCCGCAAAAATAGCCAATCGCCCACGTCAAAACTTCTTCAACATTGTCGTTGATTTGCTTGTTGTTTCATTCGATTATGCACCAGCGTGAGGTTATCCTTTGAGAGTTGGAGAACTACTTGTTGATGCTTGATGTGATATTCCATTGCTTGAACCTTAGAATTATCTCTTAGAGACAATGTGATGAATGGTGGATGATATCCATAAAGTTCCATAAATGGGGTCACTTTTGATGTGGTATGGAAGGAAGTGTTATACCACCATTTTTCTAGAGGCAACCACTTCATCCATTATGTTTATTTATTAGATACAAAACAATGAATAGATTCGTCCAAACATTCGCTCGAAACCTCAGTTTTCCCATCAAACTGAGGATGATAAGATGAGCTATAAACTAATTGAGTACCAAGACAAGAAAATAATTATGTCACACTTACTTCATTAAGGGAATTGAAGACCGCAGGCATGGACGGGAAAACAGAGCGGAGACTGATAACAATGGTAGGGTTTCGCTCTCGGCCGCTGAGGGGGATCTCTGTAGAGCGGGAGCCCTTTTCTGAGAGGCTGTCGCGGCCCAAAAACAGCAGCGTTACTCCCAGGAGGACTACTAAGAATGGAACCGAGAATATGCCGCCCGAGGACGAAAACGTGAGGGGGAATGTCCCGCCAGGAAGAGGTGACAGGGCATCAGGTTCTCCGGCCAAAATGGTTGCAAAGTCCAGCAATAAGATATGCTGTGCTTGCCCCAATACGAAAAAGCTGAGAGACGAATGCATCGTCGAGCATGGGGAGGATGCATGCACCAAATGGATCGATGCCCATCTTCGGTGCCTCAGGGCAGAGAGTTTCAAGCCTAGAAGAGCTGCCTCGAAGGTTTTACATTCATTGCAGGAAAATGTTCTGGGATCGCCAGTCGAGCAATCATTGTTAGGTTGGACAGAATTTGCGCTTTCTCCCTTCGGCACTTTCAACGATGTTATTCATGGCCATGGGGGACAGGAGGACTCTCTGCAAGCACGTAATATTCTCCTCAAACGCATCGAGAGCCTGATATCCAACAGCTTCGTATTGGAGAATGTTCTTGCGAGAGTTCCCAAACTCAGACGTTTGGACTTAGCGCCCGAACTGTTTGACGAAATGCCTGAGCGAGATGCAACTTCCTGGAAAGCCTCGTTTCAGATCCAGATCAAGCTCCTCACAGGCAAAACTCTGCTACATTGGGTAGGCTCTCAGGACCTAGTGAAGGACCTCATGCATGCGCTGGAACTTAAGCTGGGAATTCCCTCGGCAGCTCAACGACTTCTCCACGAAGGTAAACAACTAGAGGATCTCCACCCCCTTTCATTCTACAGCATTGAAAGAAATGCCACCATTATCCTTTCCCTTCGATTAAGAGGGGGAGCGGTAGGACAGTCTTCCTCAGCCAAGGCTTTCTCATACAAGGATGTTGTCCATTCACCGAGGCAGGAAAAGATAGTACCACCAGCTCAGGCGCCCAAACCTTTTCTGGTGGACAAACTTGAGGAGACTCCCTCCATTGAAATAGTGCATCCAACCTTAGATGAGCAAACCCAACAGCTTGCTGAGCAAGGCATTATTTGCAGGTTCAATGGGTTGTGGCCACGGACAGCAGATCTCTACCAGTGGATACACTCTAACTGGACCAACAATTGCAAGGTTTTATTGTGCTCAAAGGGCTTTTTCATAACGGTGTTTGTTTTTGAGGAGGACTACCAAAAAGCTTTAAAAGAAGGGCCTTGGTTCTGGGGCTCAGCAGGTTTATTCCTCACCCCCTGGTTCCCGGACTTCGATCCATCTTCGGCAATCATCACCAAGCTACCAATCTGGGTCAGACTTCCTAATCTCCCAGCTCATCTTTGGCACTTTGCAGTGTTCCAAGGAATCGGTAACTCTCTAGGCCGCTACCTCGACACAGATATTTCTAGAGGGGAAAAAGGCTTATACACCTTTGGAAGAATATGTGCAGAAATAGACATCAGCAAAGGACTCCCAGACAAGATCAATCTCAAAATTGGAGACTTTCATTGGACCCAGTACTTAGATTATGAGAATACAGCTTTCCGCTGCCGCAACTGCCATCTCACAGGGCATCTCCAGAGCTCTTGTCCTTCGAATCCTGCCCCAACAAAGAAGGCCAATCATAAACAGAAATCCAAAAGATGGAAGCCTCATGACCCTCCCCCCATGGATGATTTTGATTTCACCTCGGATGAAGAGGAGATAAATGAGGAAGAAATGGAGACCACGACAGCGCCGGAACCGCCATCAGCTGACCCTGAGGATTGCTCCGTCCAGCCATGCCCCCAGAAAAGGAATCATGAATCCTCCACCTCGGACTCAGACAAGGAAATATCTCAAGCAACCCAGCTCAGTTTGCAAATCACGCCAGTTCAGCAATGCCCTCCTGAATGGGTCAAAGTGGGCAAAAAGAAAGGAAAAAAATTCCGCATAGCTGATCCCTCCCATGTAGGGTAGCATCATTTGCTTTGTTTTGTTCTCTGGTTTTTCTAGTCACTTCATGCTATGTTCTTCTCTCTTCTCTTCGCTTCTAGGAGCCGAAGTGGATGCATATCCTTTCCGGTTGCCTATGTTCTTGTTTCTCATGGCTCTGCCTGTTTCCAGGCATGATTGTACTATATTGCTCCTTTATTAATAGATTTAGTCATATTTTACACAAAAAAAAATAATAATAATAATTATGTCTAAAAATTTCTAGTGAAAATGGGATATTTGTCGCTTACAATAATCTTTTGGTTTCCATGTAGCTTTTGAATTGTTTCCACAAATGCAGTAGCAATTGTATTGGCTTTGAAAGGATGAGATAGTGCACAAAAGTCGGCATTCTTATTTGATCCTAGTATCCACACCATTGGAATGGAAAGCATTTGACTGTTCAATACATATTCCCCCATGGTTAGATTGATATTATGAAACTTCCCTGAGCAATTTATAGTTCCTCCATCTACAACTATCCCTTGTCACTCTGATGTTGGATATAAGAATAAATTCAAATCCTTGGTTATCTTACAATGAACAAAATTATGGGTATTGCCTGAATCAATGAGCACTATTACCTTTTTCTTCTTGATATATCCTTCTATCTTGAGAGTTTGAGGAGTGGTAATTCCTACCAATGCAATACAAGACATAATCATATTCATTTCTTATTTTTCAACCCTTGGGCTTGGTTTCTGGTGTAAATCTTCTTCTTTTGATGTTTCTTGTTCCTTTTCTTCATCCTCTTCACAATCTATGTAAAATAATTTCTTCTTAACACACATATGACCTTTAGTGTATTTGTTATTGCAACTATAACAAATCCCTTATGCTATTTTTTCCTCTAGTTATTGTTGTGTCAACCTTGTAGGTTGTGGGA
The DNA here is from genome assembly GCA_000404065.3 of Pinus taeda. NCBI lineage: Eukaryota > Viridiplantae > Streptophyta > Pinopsida > Pinales > Pinaceae > Pinus > Pinus taeda. The sequence goes on from APFE030580106.1 coordinate 4,969, forward strand.
GGCTAGGAGTGACAACACTTCTATCTTTATAATCATGAGTAATAGACCTCCTTGTTTCCATAATTTTTCTTTAAATTTTTCTTGCCACCCTGAATGCATTCTCCAATGAATTAGGTTCCCAAAGAAGAACCTCATGTTGGATGTTATCCTTTAATGTTCCTATGAAGACATCAATCAGATGCTCCTCTAGAATATTGATTACCTTGATATTCAATCTTTGGAATTCCTCAATATGCTCCCCAAATGAACCCTTTTGCTTGAGATTTATCAATTGGCTAAAGAAGGTATTGCCCTTTGTATCCTCATAATGTGCTATAAATTTCTCCAAAAAAAAATGTCCAGGTGACAAGTGATTTATGAGAACAAAGCCATTAATACCACACAAACTAATTGGGTTCTAATGTGTATCTTTTCTGTGTCTTGAACATTGTGTAGATCAAAGAACTACTCCATCTGTAGTATCCATGTTACCATATCCTTTCAATCAAACTTCTTCATATCGATCTTTGGAATATGGTTTGCCTTCATCCCAAAGTTGAAGTCTCTAAAACCATGATTCATATTCCTTTTATTTTCATCATGAGTTTCATGGAATACCTTGTCACCATTAGGAAGCCTTTCTTTTAGCAGCTTTGTCAAACCTTCCATGTCTTCTTTTAAACCTTCCATGAACCGTTTTAAACCATCCATGTCCCCTTTTACGTCTACTTTCATTGTATTTAGTTCATATTTGGTTGTTATTTGTGAGAGAGAAATTTGTTGCACTTGGTCCCATAATTTTGATATATCATGTTGCATTTCTTCCTTTTCTTCATGTGGCTTAGTAAATATTTCTAAGGGATTAATGGGTGTGGAATTTTTTTGTTTGGGTGGAATTTTGGAACCAACTAATGATATCTATGCTTCATTATGCCCTTTGAATCACTTTAAACTGATTTTTCAAACAAAAGTTGTGCAAAATTAAAAATAAACACCTTTTAAGAGCTTGATTTTGAGCTTATCGATCTGGCTAACCTTGAAACTATTATATCTCTATGATTTAGTCCTTTCAAGGTATGAAAATTGCATCCTAAGGTAACTCTTTGTGTCTTATTTCCAACCCTGCAAGTTATACCAACATTGGATTCTTCAAGATAACATTATGTCAAATATCCCATGATGACCTAATCATGTACTAGTTCAGTAGAGTGAACTTGTACGGGATGTCGTGTGTCATTTTTCAACCTTCGGCCCTGAAACTCATACCTAGAAAACTAAATTTCATGAAATTTCAGTCATTTTTTGTGGAATTCAAATATGGTGCTCGAAGAGAAAGTTATGACGATTTTCCTCGAGACGCTAATTTTAGACTGAATTTTGGTGTATACAGAAACTCTAACTTCCTTAAACCATAAATAAGAGAATATAGTGAACCAAGCTCTGAAACTTTTACATGATTTTCATCAATATTTCGACTCCACGTGGTCAAAATTTCAGCTTTTGAAGTCTCGCAAAAAAAATAGTTATCGCGAAAATTCCAATATGACATGTTTGAAGCAACAAAACCCTAGGATTCATAGCTCTAATACCAAGTGTTATGTATCTAGATCAAAATAACACATAAACATAAGAAAATATAGATAAATGACTTGATAGTAAGCCATTTCAAGGGGGAACCTCCTTTTACGTCACATAAATGAACAATTTTTGGATGATTCGAATGACAAGACCTCCTTGGTATATATAGGAATCGAAAGGGTTAAAGATAATTAGGGATTGCATAACAATAATAGTGAAAGGGAACAACAATAAAAATAATGGACTTCTACGGGGCACAAAATTAACATTTAGGGGTTGCTTCTTGGAACAAGTATTATCTTCAGAAGAGCAACAAAACTGAGTCACAAAGTCTTGGGTTATGACTTTAAAATCATCTACAAAAAAGGGAGGTGAAATGTTGTTGCAGATGCACCCTCAAGAAGGGATGACGATGTGGAGGAATTTCTCTATTCCATTTATATTATCCAACCTAATTGGATAACTGACGCAAGGGATGAATGGAAGAATGACGAAGAGGTGTAGAAACTCATTCAAAAGTTGCAGCAAGATCCTAGTGCATATGATACATTTATCTAGAAAAATGATTCATTGTGGTACAAGATCTCTTATATTTATGTAAGAACGCCAAACTAAAATAAAAGATTCTTTTGGAATTGCACACCTCTCCTATAGGAGGGCACTCGGGATTTTTAAAAACTTACCACAACATCAAGAAGGATTTTTTTCGGATGGCCTTAAATCTAATATTTAAAAGTTTTTGGCCTAACGTTTTGTTTTCAAACAAAATAAAGTTGAGACAGTTAAGACCCCAGGTCTTTTACAACCATTATCCATTTCAAGTCAGCATTGGGATGAGGTCTCAATGTATTTTATGATAGACCTACCCAAGTCCAAAGGAAAGAGTGTCATCATGGTGGTAATTGATAGAATTACCAAGTATGCACACTTTTGTGAATTATCTCATCCTTTTAAAGTCAGTACAGTCGCTACTGCATTTGTGGAAATAATTGAAAAGATATATGGAAACCTAAATATTATTGTAAGTGATAGAGATCCCATTTTCACTGGAAATTTTTGGACATAATTATTTTCTTGTCTTGGCACTTAATTAACTCATAGCTCATCTTATCATCCTCAGTCTAATGGGAAAACAGAGATAGTGAACACATGTTTAGAAGGATATATTTGTTTCTTTGTATATGATAAACAAACACAATGGGTTTAGTCGTTAAATATGGAAAAACGGTGGTATAACACTCCTTCCATACCACAACAATAATGATCAAGAGCTCAAAATTTGTGAAAGTATCAAAGTGTCATAATCTTGATAAGTTTAGCTTCATATTGAAGAGATCGTCATTTTGAATCCAATGGTGTGAACAACACTCAAATCCAAGCTCGTATGCAGAAGTTAGACCAAGTCAAAGTTTATGTTTAACTTGGACACGTGGTAGGAATGGATGACATGGCAAAGGTCCCAACGAATGGGGAAGCGCCAAGTGGCAGGTTGCCATTGGATCCCGCATATAGCATATCGGAGAAAAATAGAGGAGCAAGTTAAGGAGAATCAACCCTAGGCAAGTGGCGATGCGATAATCGCATATCGTAATCGCACAAAGGGAAAGTGTTAAGAATCGGCCCCGATCTTGGTTGTGATTGTGATATTGCAAGATGGAGGAGGAGTGAGAATCGCACCCGGTGAATCCCAGTTGCAATGCGACAAAATTTCAATTGCAAATCACAACAGGAGCATGAGGTAACACCTCGGTCAATGTCGATTGCGATTTGTGATGGGGAGACTTTCAGACCCGATATTGTTATATGTTTTATTTTATAACCCCGATAGCTCTACTGCTATCGTAGTGTATGGAATTTGATATCCATCAAGGGAAAGCACCAATTGTGATTGCGATGGGGTCCCCAGATGCGATATGCTATGTGTTTTATAATCCTGGCAGGTTCTTGTATCGCAAAGTGCCTATTGTTTGGGCTTGAGACTATCCGTCGATGGTTGGACTTCGTTGATTGCGACTTGCGACAGTGCTCCGGAACCGTCAGCTTTTCCGCCAGACTGATTACTTTGTATGTGACCACTCTACCTTAACTGAGAGATACAAAACAAGATGGTGGAACTGCCAATTTCGGCAGAACTACTAGATTTAACTCCAAATAATGAATTTAACTGGCAGTAAGCTAGATTTGGAGGAGAAAATTATGGAAAGATTGACAGAAGTTATAACTAAGGAAATTGTCGACCAAATGGGAAGCAAAAAGAGGCTAGATAGCCATTTTTAGACATTTTGAACTCATTGGAATAGGTTTCAGGATCAAAGAAGCACTTTTGGATAGGGTTTTTGCAAAGTAAATCCTATGGATGCTCTGGTCAACCAGAGTGTTGATTCAGTTTATGGAGGAGTATGAAGATGGAGATGACCTTGTAGGGGCATTCCGGCTTCCATGTTCTTTCTGCAACAGTTATTACAACAATGTTGTAGCTTTATTTCTTCTTTTCTCTATATATGTTTGGAGAAAGAGACTTGTTTATTTACTTCAATTGGATTGTAGTATTATTTATGCTCTTGGAAATTGGAGTATGGGGTCTTGATTTGAGAGCCCTTCGCTTACTGATTGTTTCATGACTAACTGTAGGTTGTCATGTGTTTAGAAAGTGAGAGTTATTTGCAGAAGAATGTTTCCTTGAAGGGGAAACTAGCCACTCTTTTCGAAAGCACACTTATGTACTCTTTATTTCTGAAGAATTTTGAGCATAATGAGAAGGGTCATGCCTTTAGAGTTGATCCAAGGAGATGTAGCCCAGGAGGGGTGAACTCCTTTATCAATGGATGGTGTATTATTGATTGATACATGCTTCCATTTAGTATTTTGGTTTCATGTTTTAAGTTTTCTTCGTGGAACTACCTTAAGTAAACACACATAAAATTCATGTTTTTACTTGCTATTTTGGAGTACAAACCTGTTATTCTGTACAACAACCCCCCATTTCATAAAATTTTTACATATACAAAATCATTATATGAAATGGGTCCCTTAAAAATAAACTTAGATGTGTGAATAAATTGGTATTAACCATCATAAGAAAAACCCTTATCAAAAGGATTAATGTAAATGAAGTACTTTAAAAACCTTTTGAATAAAAATAAAATGGGTCTTTAAAAAATTATAAAGTTCTTCGTTATTGCGATAAAGCGATTGGAAGGTCACATATCGCAATACCAAAGGGAAACATATACAAAGACGCATTCATTCACTTCGATCCGAAAAGTCAATCGCAATCAGATATCGGGAAAGGCAAATTACAAAGCATAATGAAATAGCCCCCTTGATTTCTCCGATACGATAAAGTTATTTCCATTGGCAATCGGCGATAACAGTTAACACATGATTGAAAGGCATACTCCAATCCTCCGATGCGATAAGACATATCGCAATCGGTGATCGACAAAATCACAAGTGACATGGTAATAAGACCCAAATCCATTCCCCGATTGCGATGCATTAAATGAGGCACGTATCTTGAGAACATACTTGAAGGATTGCATGCATTATATCACCTTTCAGTGATCGAAAATGTTTAAAAAAAATATTAAAGCCTTCCCTTTCACGTTACCGATCGCTGATTTGCGATTTATTCATCAAAGAAATCTAAGCCACGCTTCAATGAATCATTTGGAATATAAACGATGTGATGGACATTTAAAAATTCCTTTACCATGATTGACAGGTTAAACGGCTAATCAATGAAGCAGTTAAGGGAAGATTTTTCTGTAGATTTTTTCCGTGGAAAATTCACTATAATTCATTATCACTCGCTGATCGATGTAATTCTTTCATATTGGTCTATAGAAGCATTTCTCGGTATCACGTTTTTCTCATCGCTTGTGCAGAACTCCGCTCAAGTAAGAAATTTGAAACAAATGGGGAAGAAATCAAAGAAATCTGTAGTCGCGGCTCCTACAGTAGTGGTGCAGCCAGCCAAGGATCCAGGGCCAAGCAAAAAAGGGTTAATCTCAGACACTACATGCCTCGGCCTTGGAAATACCAGTTGGGAAAGAATTTACAATTTAATTGAAGCAGAGCAGCCTGAGGAGATATCAGAAAGAACCACAGCTGACTCAACTAACAAATCGGAAGCATCCCTCGGAGATTTAGCCTATTCATATTTGCACAGAATAGCAGCATGAGAAAAGATTCTTCCATATACTGACATAGTGAGGTGGGTGGTAGAGGAAATTCTAGTTTCAAACAGAACATTTTACACAATTGACGGGAGGATTTTTGGCTCATTCCAGCTTGATGATCTAAGGAAAATGTACCTGTTATATAAAAATTAGTTAGATTAGGTTATTATTAAATATTAGTTAAATTAGATGAAAGGGCACGATCATAAGATCATGCCCTTTCCCCAAAGGGTGTTCCTGGCGGTATATAAGCCAGGCTCTCGCAATTGTAATATCATCTATTTGTAATTCATTTATTAATAAAAGTATTTTAATATATATATTCTGTTTATCTGGAAGTTTTATGCTTCATCTGGTATCAGAGCTTAGCGGTCCTCAGTCTCCGTTCGCTGCATCCACTCCGCTGTTCGTTGCATCGGTTCGTTGTCCCACTTTGCTGCTTCCAATCATGTCTGTTTCGTTGCCTCTCGTCACCATACTCCATCCACCACTATCCAACACTCCGTCATTCTCCTCGTAAAACACCGTAACTCTCCACACTCTGTATTTTCCGTGGCCCGCAGACTTCGTCATCAACATCCAAATCGAGTCGCCGTCATTGTTGTCTCACCCGTGTCTCCCACTGTCCCTCTCACGATTCAATTCAACAACGATTCATTCCCTTCTCAGCTCCGTCCAAACCTATAGCCTAGCGTTAAATCTGTGGTGATAGTCGCTAGTTTTTTTTGAACAGTCAAAAGATAAAACGCGACTGTCCAGTTGACGTTATGATATATATATATATATATATATATATATATATATATATATATATATAATATATATTATATATATATATAATAATAATTATAAAGTGATTTTAATTATAATATATACATCATATTTAATTTATATATAATTATATAATTAAATTGATATATTATATATATATATATATATATTATAATTATAAATTATAATATAATTATAATTTTATAAATATTAACCTTATATTATATATATATATATATATATATATATATATATATTATATATATTATATATATTATATATATATATAAATTATTTAAATTAATTTAATTAAAAATAAAAAAAAAAAACTTAAGCTGGCAGATAAATACACGCCCCTGCAAACCCGCTCGATGTCGACAATGACAATGGCGGATTTCCAAAAAAAATTGGTTGACACAAAGCATAAGATAAATAAAAACCACGACAAGTTCAATAAAAGGCTTGGGGAGCAAGCAGACAAAATAAAAGATCTTCAAGATACGACAAATCGAATGGAGATAAAAATGGAAAGTCAACACGTCCAAACAGAAGTAAGCATCAAAGAGGTCTTAACAATGCTTAAACTTCTGTGTAAAAAGTCAAATTGTACACCTGAAGAGCTACTAAAAGAAAGTGAAGAGAATCAAGAACACCTCTCATCAGATTCAACAAAGTCAACAGATTCTCATGAAAAGGTTGAATCCCCAAAAAAATCAGCGACACCCCAAGAAGCAAGTAACACAGCCTTTACAAACAAGCAACTTTGGGATACCCTCACTAATCAACACCCCTTTTTTGCTCAACCATTAGCCACATACCAAAGGAGGGCAAAGGTCGAGATGCCTAAATTCGATGGAAACGAAAAAACAATGTTGCATGGATAAATAAAGCAGAAGAATACTTTGAGATATATGACATCACTGACGATGACAAAAAACTCAAACATGCATCTATGAAAATGGAAGGAGAAGCATACAACTGGTATATGTGGTGGAAAAAAACAACACACGTCATTAGCTGGAGAAAATTTAAAGATGTTTTTTTTTAAAGATTCCAAGGTGTAAAAGAAGAAGAGTTCTTTTCAAAACTCATCAAATTGCGACAAAAAGGAAGTGTGGATGAATACACTCAAGAATGGGAAACCTTAGTAACTCAAGTACCTAGGTTATCATAATCTCGTTTAATTCAGTCATACATCTCGGGACTTAAAACCCATTTACAAGTAGAACTTGAGATGCATGACATTTCATCAATATAAGTAGCAAGACGAAAGGCAAAAACAGCTAAAAAGAAATTCGAACAAATATTTTGGTCAAAAGCCGAAAAAACATATTCAAGACGAAGAACACCTCAGTATGCGGACGCAAAAAATGCAAGATGTGTTCCACCACATCGTCGTGAAGATGAAAAATCTAATGTGGAAGCACAAAGGATAAAGGAGGGTAAATGCAAGCGCTATGGTGATAAGTGGGACCCCAAACATAGGTGTGCAAAATGGAAGGAACCAAAGAACCTATATAATTGTGAAGCAACCAATGATTCAAATAGTGAAGAGTCTGACATTGAAGAAACAAAAGATGCCCCAGAATTCTCACCAGAACTAGATGACGAAAGTATGTTGCAAGTGTCATTATCAGCTATGACAGGTATATCACAACCTCAGACTCCAAAATTAAAAGGACACATAAAGAAGAACAACGTGGTGGTTCTCATTGACTCTGGTAGCACACACAATTTTTTGGATGCAACCATGGCCAAGAGACTCAATATTTTTTCATTCCCCTTACCAAACATGAAGGTAATGGTAGCGGACAGTAAGAGGATTGAAAAGGTGGGGAAATGCCATAAGGTTAAATTGCAAATTCAAGAATTCAGTTTAGAGTCTTCATTTTTCACAGTACCATTAGGAGGAGTAGATGTAGTCTTAGGTGTCCAGTGGTTGCGAACTTTAGGTACTTATGCCGCTAACCACCAAGTACAATTTATAAAATTCAAATGGGGAGGTCAAAAGTAAAAATTACATGGGTTCCAAGCACCAAAAAATCAAATTGTATCATCATCGCAGATGATGAAGATGATTTGAAAGGGAGCACCTGCTTATGTAGTACAATGTCATCAGTTAGAAATTTTATCTGCAAATATGACCAGTGAAGAGTCACTAGAGATACAAGATTTAATTAGGAAACATGAAGAAGTATTTCAAGACCTACCTCTAAAGATATCGCCTAATAGGGAAATTGAGCATACAATAGAAGTCAAGGTAGGATCAGACCCGGTTAACATCAAGCCATACCGATATCCACATCACCAAAAAACAGAAATCGAGAGATTAATCCAAGACCTCTTAAGGTGTGGAATCATCTCGAAAAGTAAAAGTCCTTACGCTGCTCTAGTGGTGTTGGTAAGGAAGAAAGATGGGTCATTCAGGCTATGTATTGACTTTAGGGGATTAAACAAAATAACAATTAAAAACAATTTTCCAATCCCCTTTATCGACAAAATGTTGGATGAGCTACATGGCGCAAGGTATTTCTCAAAATTGGACCTAAGATCAGGTTACTATCAAATTAGAATAAGATTAGAAGACATACCAAAAACCGCATTTCGAACACATGAAAGTCATTATGATTTTAAAGTAATGTCGTTTGGATTAACCAATGCACCAGCAACATTTCAAGTAACTATGACTGAATTATTTCGCCCACATCTCAGGAAGTTTGTATTAGTATTCTTTGACGATATTCTAATTTACAGTAAAACCTGGAAGGAGCACTTGCAACATTTGGATAAGGTTATTACACTACTTAAAGAACACCAATTTTACGCAAAAAAATCCAAATGCACCTTCGGAAAGGAAGAAGTAGAATACCTTGGACACATTATATCCCATGAAGGTGTAAAGGTGGACCCTAACAAAATCCAAGCTATAAAAGAATGGACCAAACCTCTTAATATATCCAAGCTAAGAGCGTTCTTAGGTTTGATGGGATATTACTGAAGGTTTATTAAAAACTATGCACATATAACTGCACCTCTAACAAATCTTTTAAAGAACAATTCGTTTCTATGGGATGAGGAAGCAGGAAGGTGTTTTGAAAAACTAAAAGAAATTATGTCTAATGCTCCCATATTAGCAACACCAGATTTTTCTAAACCATTTATCATTGAGTGTGATGCTTCTGGATTCGGTATAGGTGCAGTACTAATGCAACAAGGACATCCAATAGCTTTTGAAAGTAGGAAGCTCAATAAAAGAGAACGCCTCAAATCCACATATAACAAAGAAATGCTCGCTATCATGCACGCACTAGCTAAGTGGAGGCAATATCTTTTGGGAAGTAAGTTTTCAGTTCGAACAGACCATAACCGTCTCCAACATCTCCTTTAACAAAAAACACTTTCCGAAGAACAACAAAAATGGATTGAAAAAATTGCTGCTTTTGACTTGGAAATATTACATAAAAGAGGTAAAGACAATGTAGTAGCAGATGCCTTATCCAGGAAAGATGAAGAACCAACACTACTTGCAATGTCGATTGTTGTTCCTGAGTGGCTTAACGAAATTCAAAGTGAGTATGCCAAGGATCCAAAAGTAACAGCAATAATCAATAACCTTCCCAATAACTCAAAATTTGAGTGGAAGAATGATATCCTATGGTATAAGGGAAGAATATATCTAAACACAAATTCCAAGTTTAAGTTTAAGATACTCAAGGAATTACATGACTCACCGTCAGTTGGTCACATAGGATTCTTTAAGACTTACTACAATGCACGTCAATCCTTCTTTTGGAAGGGAATGAATCGTGATATTCAGAAGTATGTAGCAGAGTGTGACACATGTCAAAGGAATAAAAGTGAAAATATTACGCCATGATTACTTCACCCGTTAAACATTCCAAATCAGAAGTGGGAAGAAATCTCAATGGACTTTATCGAAGGATTACCAGTATCTGAAGGCAAGGACACGATTTTCGTAGTAGTCGACAGACTCACCAAATATGCTCACCTTATGGCAATAAAAAGTCATACTCAGCAAAAGAAATTGCAGAAATATTTTGCAAAAATATATATAAGTTACACGGTTTTCCAAAAGTCATTGTAAGTGATAGAGATGCCAAGTTCAAAGGTAATTTCTGGAAGGAATTGTTCAACCATATAGGAACTTACCTAAATATGAGTTCCGCTTATCACCCGCAAACAAATGGCCAAACAGAAGTTGTCAATAAATGCTTGGAGGCCTACCTACATTGCTATGCTACAGAAAAAACAAAATAAATGGGCTCAATGGTTACACCTGGCTGAATGGTGGTATAACTCCACCTATCATACATCAGTGAAAATGACGCCATTTCAAGCCCTATATGGGTATGAACCCCCGAAATGGAAATATCTAGTTATTGTCCAAACAAATCTACCTACTGTTAAAGATCAACTAGAAGAAACCCAAAAAATCGTCCAAATATTAAAAGAAAACTTGAATAATGTAAGGAATCGTATGAAGCAACAAGCAGACCGTAACAGAACCGAAAGAGAGTTTGAAGTTGGAGAATGGGTATTTTTTAAGCTCCAACCATACAAACAATTATCCTTAAAACAGAAGGGAAAAAACAAATTGGCACCAAAGTTTTATGGACCTTATCATATTAACAAAAAGATTAGCCAAGTTGCGTATGGTTTAAGCCTTCCAGAGACAAGTCGTGTTCACAACGTCTTCCACGTATCTTGCCTTAAAAGGGCACTAGGTAACAATCAAACAGCACAAACAACACTTCCATCCCTTGATGATGAGGGAAGAGTCATTTTAGAACCAGAAGGTATTTTGTCTACTAGAGAAAGAAAGCTTCGATATCGTACTATCAAGGAATATCTGATCAAGTGGAAGTACTTGCCTGAACAAGAAGCTTCTTGGGCAGGGTATAGTTAATGAACCATACAATATTGGGAGAATATTTCTCCTTTTTCTTCTTTTTCCGCATTACCAAACACCTTTCTCGCTTCACGAGATATCAAAATATCATATCATTTTATCTCATGGGAGAATGAAGCATTTTGTCAACAACATTCCGTCGTTACGATGCTTTGAGGACAAAGCATTCTTTCGAGAGGAGGCAATGTTATGTAAAAATTAGTTAGATTAGGTTATTATTAAATATTAGTTAAATTAGATGAAAGGGCACGATCATAAGATCATTCCCTTTCCCCAAAGGGTGTTCCTGGCGGTATATAAGCCAGGCTCCTGCAATTGTAATATCATCTATTTGTAATTCATTTATTAATAAAAGTATTTTAATATATATATTATGTTTATTCGGCCAGGCTCCCGCAATTGTAATATCATCTATTTGTAATTCATTTATTAATAAAAGTATTTTAATATATATATTTTGTTTATCCGGAAGTTTTATGCTTCAGTACCATTTGCCTGAACCTGAAAAGAGGTACAACAAAGCCTTCCTTGAGAAATTTGCAAATGAAAATGAGATAGAATCAGCCCCGATTAAGCAGTGGAGACATAACCCCGAGAAGCACAAACACGAATCATTAGGTAAGTACTCAATGGACTCATTGGCTTCTCCTTACTGTTATGTCGGGGCTATGATGAGTAGAATGTGGGGGATACATGATTATGCTAAATTCACCATTGAAATGTTCCCTTTAATGGAAGCAACAGTCAATAGTTATGTGATGGATTGGGCAAACATTTTGTCCGACAAATTGGCCACAATAATTCTTGAATTTAGATCAAATTCACGCAAAACTACCAGGACCATTCCCCCTTTTTATTATAGTGCTTATATTATGGATACCCTTTGTTTTAACTCTGAATATCCAGTACTTAGATGGAGATGGACTCCCCAGGACCCCAAGCCAATCCATATTTATCATGAAATGTTATGGAAAGCCCACTACAAAGATCATTTGTACAAAATTTGCAATGGTTTTATGTTGCCTGTTTATTACGCTATTTTTGATAAGCCTGCCCCGAGGATTTCCGAGGAAGCAGGGAAAGACTTGACTGCAGTTGGTAATTGGTTTGGAGAAGACAAGTTCAATTATATAAGGCTTTTTGGTAGCCTTACAAAACCCCAGGTCCTTCCTTTGTATGTGCCCGATAAGCTATTAGCTCCGGAATTGGCCTACCAAATAACAACAGAAGGGACATCCAAAACCCTTAGAAACTCTAAGAAACAGGTATGGCCTACATTTCCTTTGAGATGTGGTGTTTACACTCTCCATTATTATAAACACGCAGAAAAGGAGGCAGAAAAAATACAAAAACTAAATCTTGCAACCATCCCCAATAAACAGTGTGATCCTAGAAAAGTTGTTTATAATGTTCTTGAACAAGCCAAACTTACAAGGTTTGATCATGAAAATGATGAATTTGATGACCTGTTTTCCTCAGCAGAATCATTATTTCAGGTAAAAACATTGGCCAGGATCAGATATAAAGATGAAGGGCTGGAAGTGTTCAATCGGCTCAAAGAACAGAGGTTGCAAACTCTGGCTCTAAACTTATTAGCTACCACCCCAGCAATCTAGTCAAGCGAGCCTGAACAACAAACTGGTAACAAACCTCCTGCTGTGGAAAAAATTCCCGAGAAAGGAAAAGAGCCAGAACAGGAGAAAGAACAGGAAAAAGGCAGTGAACACATGGATATGGATACTCAAATCGATCCCAAGCTCCTTAAAGAATGGCAACAATTCGATTCCATTATAAGCAATCCTGAGAATTCACAAGGTTTTGGTACACCTGAAGTGACAATTGGTCACAAGACAGCAACAAGTACGGTTCCGATTGAAGGAACTAGTGACCTACCCATCAGCAAAGATGTAGAGATAATTCCTAAGGATCCATCGGATGAAATTGTTTTGCAAATAGAAGAAATACCACCATTAGATGTCTTTTACAGTCCTAAACATAGGGCTGTAGTAAAAAGACAAAGGAAAAAGAGAAGGCTTGATCAATCTTCCCTTGTTCCTGTACAGACAGAGATGGCTAATGTGGTATGCAAAGAAGAATTCAATCCTTTCGAAGAACTCACAAAACTTTCTCAGTATGTTGGAGCCTACTCGGCAGCTACTATGGATAAAGCGTCGGAAATAAGCAATTACTCAAGGAAAAAGACCAAAGAATTGTTTCATTGCAGACACAGGTATCCAAAAGACAACAAAGAATAGAACAATTAGAACAATAGTTGGCAGCACAACAGCAGGTAAACAACCAATTAAACGAACAATTTCTCAAGGAGAAGCAGAGGATAGACCAAAGCGCAGTGCAGAAACAAAAGGAATTATCTACAGCATTGGCCAAGCTGAAGACAATGAATGAACAGATGAGTAAAACAAAAGATGATCAAATCGCTCAATTATCACAACAAATAGAGAAGTTCAAGAGTTTTCCTCAACCAACAGAATTCAGGTCCAAGGCTCTCCAGATCAATAAAGCATTGATTAAGAAACTAAATTTACTATGTCATAATATTTCCTTTGCCGAGCCCCTCTGTGAGATTGCTTCATCAATGATTGACAAATCAGTCGACGCCAAGCAGAATATGGAAAAAGCCGATGAGACTTTAACCAACTTTCTTGCTTGGCAAGAAACTAGTGAAGGGCAAACTGCAAATCTGCCTAAAATTCTAGAATCACACGAGGAGATTCTTTTCCTAGAATCGCAGTCACAATTGATGAAAGCAGAAAGAGAAACTTCAAGATGCAGATCAACAACCAGTAATTTAATCGAGTTAATCAATGATACTCTTTATCTATCCAAATTGATTTCAGAGTGCACTCCAGGTAAATTGTCGTCAGCCAAAGCATTGGAATAAACATGCAATCAGGAGTTGGAAAAGAAGGAGCGATTAATCGAAGGCATCCAAATTTTAACCTGGGACAGCTTTTGGTTCTTCCTAGTTAAACCATACAGTCAAACTGCACCACTCAAATGTTTAACTGATGTAATTGGTTATATGATTCCCGAAATTCATGCTGCTACGAATTCAACCCAACTGCATTCTCGTCTGAGTCATCCTCCATAATTGCAACCAATGCTTGCTATCTGCCAGCTCAAGCCAAAGGATGATCGGCCGAAACAGTGAATCATGCTACCAACTGCAAATAGAACTATTTCAAGGAGATCTTCATGATTTGGTTATACCACCTAATAGTATTTTTATTTCATAATTAGTTAACTTAGATAGTATTTATAGACCCTTTCATGTATTTAGAAAGGGTCCTAAATTTTTGTATAAACTTGGATTTGGAAGTCACACTATTGTGCTTCCGATATATTTTTTTTATGAAGATTGGGCCTATATTCGGAATTTTAATGAAGAATGCCTTCATGAGATATGCACTATTGCTTTTTGTGGAAGTGTTTCTAAGTTAGAAGAAGGAATTTGAATGTGATTGATATCGGGAGGGATCTAAATTACATATGGTACTATTATCTATGTCTTTGCTCCATCCTTTTATATGAATCGGCATTTATTTAATCTTGCTATCATTGGATATATGTATGTGTTTTAATAGCAGTCCTTATACTTATCACTATTGAATGTTTTAAGGAGTGTTATTCTTTCAATCATATTTATGTCAATGATATATGAGGGATAATGTAATAATGTTTTAATTATTACTTTGTTCAACTATTTGAACAAAGTAATTATCATATGAATGAACGTCTTTTTTTACCAATAGAGTCATCTATATGCCTGTTTGTAAATAAAGATCATCAAAAGTTACACTAAATTGGAAATCTCCCGGGATTGATTAAGTTGTTTATTTTTGCATTATGGAATAAATCATCCATCCATTATCATTAGTTACTAGTCAATCAACCACTTATACATCCTATTTACCAACCATTGGGAAACTGGTCCCATTATATCTAGTCGGAGCCACCACACCAAACGAAAAAGGAGCTACCTTTAAGGTCCAGACCGGGTGGTTTTCCGCGATGTTGATGCAGCGATTTTTGAGGCATCAACATTTTGGGCACTAGAAGGAGAGAATACACTATGAAGGGAAAGTAAAGATAAATCTACAACCCATTCTGAGAGTAAATCTCCCTCCACCTCACCTCCGACCTCTCCTTTGCATACTGGAACTCAAGTCTTCAAATGAGAAGAAGAGTCAATTACCACTGCTCAACCCCAACATTCTCTAGAACGATTAACTCCAGAGTCTCCTGAAGTTCATTCTCTTATCCATAAAATTCAAGGCTTTCAATATCACCAAAGAAATCTGAGGCATCTCAAGGTAGTGAGACTGCGCAATTCATTCCACCTCACCATCTCACCAGACTTCAGAGTGGGAAACTTGGTATTGAACCTACTGAGTTGCCCCTACCTAAAAGGAAAAGGGCAAGAAAGACAACTGAAGGATCTGATAGTGAGACTATCTCATCATCATCCATTTCATCTTCTCCAGTGTGAAGTTAGCCATCCACTCCTCCATTACACATTGTTGTTCAACAGGGATCAGGAACTTCAACACCTCAAACCTCAATATCATCTCCTTCCCACACATCTGGAATTTCATCGGCAATATCATCTAGTGTTAGTTCTACAATGGCTCAGGTTCAGAATCCATGGAATAATCCTAGTGCAGTCACAATGCCTACACCATTACATCCATTGCCAGCACACCTTGAAAAATGGTTACCGAAGTTTAATCCAAATGTGGGAATACAAGCCGATGAGCATATTAATAACTTCATGTTGGCAATTAACTTAAAAGGAGTGACAGAGGAAGATGTTGTTGTTAGGCTTTTCCCTTATACTTTACAAGGATCAGCTGGGTCTTGGTATTTCTCCCTTCCCTCTGGATCCATTACAAGTTGGAACATTTTTCAAGAGTAGTTCCTGACTAAGTATGGTGATGATAGATCCCTAGCAACGCTAATCAATGGTCTCTCGAATCTTAGGATAGAATCTAAATAACCAATAAAGGAGTTCAACTCCTGATTTAATAAACTCTTGAATAAGATTCCAACCACCTC
Source organism: Pinus taeda (assembly GCA_000404065.3). Classification (NCBI taxonomy): domain Eukaryota; kingdom Viridiplantae; phylum Streptophyta; class Pinopsida; order Pinales; family Pinaceae; genus Pinus; species Pinus taeda. The sequence goes on from APFE030580106.1 coordinate 21,484, forward strand.
TAAACCAAGTGAGAAAATCAAAAGCGAATGGTATATAACAGCCCTACCTTCAAATATAGCTATTTTTGTAGATAGAGATGCTAAACCAACTTTAGCTGAAAACATGAAAGAGGCGCTTGCAGTAGAGAAACGCATTATTGCTTTAGAAAAAAGGTTGCTCTTGAATATAGAAAATCCAAAAAAGTTTCTTTCAGAGATGATTCAAAGAAAAAAAACCCCAAAGACCCATATGATATGGAGGGTCTCCAAAAAGTTCTCAAGACTATGTCAAACGAAATGGTAGAAATCAAAAAACAAGTAGCTGAGACTTCAACAAAAAGACCATTGAAGAATTTTAAGAAACCTGAATCAAAACCACCAAATGCAATATCCAATGCAGACTTCGATCCCAAGGAGGAATAAGAAGAAGAAACAGTCTTGTCATCTAAAGAACCTGAAGAAGAGGAGACTGTAGAATGTCATAGGATGTGGGACTTTATTTTGCCTAATTCCAATACAGAAAACGAACAAGAAGCTTTCCCTGTAACTACCAGGAGTAAAGGTACTCATGAACCTGTTCAAATAACTTCAAAGAAAAGGAATGCAGGTACTACTACTGCTACCAAGGAAAAGGTTCCCACAAAGAAATCTATAGCAATATCCTCCCAAAATCAACCATCAACTTCAAATCCACTTCCAACATCTAAGACGTTAGTAGTTACGGATTCCATGGACTATAATATTATTGAAGACATGAAGAAGACAAAGGAAAATATCACTATATTTGAGCTTAGTAAGCTCAAACATCACCAAAAATTACTTCTTAAGGAGTTAAATGTTGTACCTTCTTATCCTCTTCCCAATGTTGTATTGTCTAAAGCTGCTAATGAGTTAGGTAAACCGCCTCCTAGTAGAGTAGAAGCTATTGATGTTGTTTTAATTGGGGATAGATCCAATTCTCATACTCCTCCTTTGCTCCTAACCTACAAGATCTATAATAGAAATCTACACAATTGTTTGATTGACTCGGGGGCTTCCTCTAATATAATGCCAGCTTCAGTTTGTTCCAAACTGAACATTGAACCCCAAAAGTCCACAATTCATATTGTACAATTGGATAGAAATAAGGTCTAGGTTTTAGGAGAAATCAACTCGGTTACTATCAAGTTATCAGCTGATCCAAGAGTGGTTCAGAGAATCAATATTCTAATCACTGATATACCTGAATTCTACGGTTTAATTTTGAGTAGAGATTGGTATGAGAAACTCGATGGTTATATTTCCACCAATTGGTCTCATATGTGGCTTCCTTATAATGGAAAGCCAAATCAAATCAAGATCGATTGGGAGAAACACATGACCCATACTGTTACTGAATTCGAACAAGAAAATCAACCAATAGCATTCAATAAGAATATTTTGGAGAATTACTCATTTGAATCATTCTTTGGCAATTTCACCGCCTAACCATCATCCTTCTCAATCAATAATTTCACATCTCAAAATGAAAAATTTTCACAAACAGATACATCAAGATGTGTTAATGTTGCTGAGAAAACTGTAAATAAAACTGTAGATAAGTCTTTGTTTTGGTCAACATATTTCGATGGGTCTAAGTCTAGTGAAGGTGCAGGAGCAGGATGCATTTTAGTTAGTCTTGAAGGGGAAAAGACCATGTTGTCATGCAGGTTGGAATTTGAATGCAAAAACAATACAGCTGAATATGAGGCCTTAATTCGAGGACTCTACAAAGCAATCGATCTTAAAGTCCAATATTTGAAAGTGTTTGGTGATTTAGAAATTGTTATAAAACAAGTTAGAAATACAATTCATTGCCTTTCTAGTCACCTTAAACACTATTAGTCTTTGGTGCAGGATCTTATATCACAATTTTTAGAATTCAATATTTCTCCCATCCCTAGATCCCAGAATGCAGTAGCAGATTTACTAGCTAATGTTGCCTCCAAACTCCTGCCATCTGAAGATTACAGCCCAGATAGATTCTCAGTAGAGTTAATTTTTAGACCATCAATTCCTGATAATGTCACCAATTGGCAAGTGTTCAATCACGATGAAGACATTTTAAACTTCTTAACTTCTGACAAGTCCTATGATGATCAAATTATTGATGAAAGTGATCATGACCTTCAAATGAAGGAGAAGCAAGAAGAAAACTCGATACCTAAACCAGTGGTAAAGCTTGAAGATCTTTATGACATCAAGGACAAGTTTAAACAGGTAACTAATTCAAAACTCCAAAGTTCTACTTTGAGATTTGAATTGATAAACCTTGGTACTGAGGATAATCCTCAAAACATAAATTTGGGATTAGGACTTTCTTCAGAAGAAAGAATTGCATTCATTAGATTATTACGTAAGTATAAAAATGTCTTCGCTTGGAAATATGATGATTTGAAAACATACGATACTGCATCAATCATTCAGCATACTATTCCAATGTTTTTTGAACAAAAACCAGTGCAACAGAAGTTAAGGAAGATTCATCCTAACTTAGAGAGTCAAATAAAAGTTGAATTAAACAAACTCTTGAAAGCTAAGATAATTTTTCCTGTTATACATTCAAATTGGGTGTCCAATATGGTGCCAGTAAGGAAGAAAAATGGTGACATTAGGATTTGTATCGATTTCAGAAATCTGAACAAAACAAGTCAAAAATATATCTTCCTTTTACCTACCATGGAGCAGACACTCCATTCAGTAGCTAGTTTTGAGTTAATGTCCTTCTTAGATGGTTTTTGAGGGTATAATCAAATATTGGTCCACCCTGATGACAAACTTAAGACTACCTTTAGAACCAAGTGGGGAACTTATGCCTACCAAAAAATGCCTTTTGGACTCATCAATGTTGGAGCTACATTCCAAAGAGCAATGGACATAGCATTCAAAGGATTGATCAATAAATCAGTAGTTGTTTATTTAGATGATATTACTATATTTTCCAAGAAACGATAAAATCATTTACACGATCTGAAAAAAAAAAAAAAAAATAAAAATAAAAATAAAAAGAAAAAATAAAAATAAAAAATAAAAAAAATAAATAAATAAATAAATAAATAAATAAATAAAAATAAATAAATAAATAAAATAAAATAAAAAATAAAAAATTCTTTGAACACTGTAAAACATATGGTATCTCACTCAATCCAAAGAAGTCCTTTTTTGCTCTTAATCAAGGAAAGCTCTTGGGCTTCATTGTTTCAAAAGATGGTATTTGTATTGATCTAGATAGAATTAAAGAGATTTCTGATATTCCATTCCCCCATAATAAAAAATCCATGCAGTCATTTTTAGGTCAAATTAACTTTGTAGAAAGATTTGTCCCAAATTGTTTTTCCATTGCAAACTATGATTAAGAAAAATTTGGTGTTTAAATGGGGGCCTGCAGAGAAAGAGGCATTTGATTCCATCAAACAATTGATCATAAATGCCCCTGCTTTAAGCACTCCTAATTTTTCAAATCATTTTATGCTATATACCCTTGCATCTGATTCATCTTATGCAGCAGTGCTGACACAAATTAACGACCAAAACTTGGAAACACCAATCTCATTTTATAGCTCAAATCTTCAAGTTGCTGAACTTAATTACTCGAAAGTTGAAAAACAAGCCTTTGTTGTGTACAAATCCATTAAAAATTATAGACCCTTTCTCTTAAAAGCTCACACAAAACTTATATTCCCTTTTTCGGCAGTTAGACAACTACTAGTTCAAAGGGAATTAGGAGAAAAAAGAGCAAATTGGGTCACAGCATTACAAGAATATGACTTGGAAATCAAACCAGCAAAGATTGTCAAAGGCCAAGGTTTTTGCAGGTTGTTAGCAGGAGCATCCAATATTCAGGAATCTGAAGGTACAAAAAATACTGAAGAAATCAATCAGATAAGTATCACTAATCCTGAATCTCAATATGCGGATCTAATTTTCTATTTGAAAAATGCATATGCTCCTTCTAATCTTTCCTATAAAAACAAACGTGCTATAATATTGAAAGAAAAAAACTTCATAATTGTAGATGATGTATTATTTAGACGAAATTATGATTCAATCTTGTTACAATGCTTAGAAAAACCTAAAGTGCAAAAGGTCTTGCAGGAGCTACATGATGGACCAGCAAAAGGACATTTTGGAGCTAATACAATAGCTCACAAAATCATTCATGTTGGATATTATTGGCCCACCTTATTCAAAGATACTCATGAATATGTAAGGAAATGCCAAAGTTGTCAAACCACTAGTGGAAGACAAAAGAAGTCAGCTTTCCCTTTACAACCGGTCAACATTGAACAACCTTTTGAACAATGGGGATTGGACATCATTGGAGAAATCACTCCACATTCATCCAAGCAGCACAAGTATATCCTTACAGCCACTGATTACTTCACTAAGTGGGTTGAAGCAATTCCTCTAAAGGCAGCAAACTCTGAGGCAATCATTGAATTCATAGATCAGTTCATTATTACCAGGTTTGGTGTCCCAAACGCTCTTATTTTTTATAATGCATCTTACTTCTCTGGAAATTCTATATTTGAGTTTGCTATCAAAAGGGGATTTAAATTGAAGTATTCTGTGAACTACTACCCTCAGCATAATGGTTTAGCAGAATCCACCAATAAAAATCTTATCAAATTCATTAAGAGAACTATTGAGCAAAATCATAAAAACTGGCATAAATCTTTGATATTTGCACTATGGGCTGACTGAATAACAAAGAAAGCCTCCATAGGCACTTCTCCATTTAATCTAGTGTATGGAAAGGAAGCTGTCATACCAACAAATTTAGTACTTCCATCACTAGCCTTAGTGCAGTTTATTGAAGAAAGCCCTTCATCTTCTATTCAACTTAGACATGATCAAATTCTGAAACTAGAAGAAGAGAGAGAGAAAGCCCGAGCATGCAAAATATTAGCAAATTATTTAGTTATCTTTCGATACAACTTCAACCGGCTCAAAACATTTAGAAGTTGGTGATTTAGTTTTAAAGTGGGACAAAGCCCATGAGTATAAAGGAAAACATATTAAGTTTCAGAAAATGTGGCTTGGACCATTCCAAATCAACGAGATGATAGGCCCTTCTACATTCATATTGCAAGATCTATCAGGAAAGAGAGATTCTCTTCTTGTTAATGGCCTTATCTTGAAAAATTCTTCAATTGAGGAGGTAACCCCTTCTCCCTTTGTAAATATTCAATTTTTAGTAGAATTTGTGTGAATAACTTATTTTGTTTAAAATCATAGGAAAATAAAGTTGTAAAAAGCCTCTCACTCGTCTTTGCTATATTGAAGAAGTTACTCAAAAGAAAATAGTTTTGATATTTACTTTTAAGAAATGGAAGCCTTAAAGGAAAAGGAAATTTCTAGGAAATTAGGTATTTTTAGATTCTAAATACCCCATTTTATTTTTGTGAAATCCTCTCAAAACTTAGAACTACTGTAAATCATTTTAATGTTTTAAAAGGCCTGAAAACGGTTATCAATACAAAACAAAGACCAATTCAATCTTAGCATCTTCTACTCTCACCCTGTCGTCCATATTCTCTTAAGGAGAAAATTGTTCATCCCATCCATCAAAGTTATAATTACTCAGAGTGTAATTCTAAAATATATTTGATATAAAAGATAAGAGGTCTTATTATAAGCTTGCTTACCATGATCATAGGGGAATAGTTCAACTGACATTACCAATACTGCATACCAAGACAGGCTAATGGATTATAAATATAAGACAAGGGGTCTCATCACGAGCCAACTTGTTCAGTTAAATTACAACCAGTGAATGGCATTGTCAATAGCTGGCCACCAAACCAGGACAATGGCTTTTTATCTTACAAAACAAGGAAAAAAGGAAAAGGTAATACAAAAAATATGGAAACTTATCTTTTGGATTCATTCTTTTTAATTATAGTCTGAAATGGATGGAATAATGAATGGTCAAATGGTTAAAAGGTAACCCTGTCGAGACTAGAGACGTTTGCTGGCAGCAGAGGTTCTACCTATGATAAAAGAGTTATTATAAAAGCTAAGTTGGAAAAGTCTTTTGTTTTATCATTATCAACCAATTAAGGTTTACTTAAAGCTTAGAATGTATTTAATTATAAAAATAGAGGAAAATAGCAAGAATAGTTATCATTATATTCAGAATTCATAATTACCTAGTTATATTAGATTTTCTCTCAGGTAAGATTTCCAAATTAAGAAAGTTTAAGTATTTTAATTAATTTCTCAGAGATAACTGTTTCTCCCAATGAATCGCCAATTGTTGTGTTGTACAACAACCCCCCATTTCATAAAAAAATTATATATACAAAATCATTATATGAAATGGGTCCCTTTTAAAATAAACTTAGATGTGTGAATAAATTGGTATTAACCATCATAAGAAAAACCCTTATCAAAAGGATTAATGTAAATGAAGTACTTTAAAAACCTTTTGAATAAAAATAAAATGGGTCTTTAAAAAATTATAAAGTTCTTTGTTATTGCGATAAAGCGATCAGAAGGTCGCATATCACAATAACAAAGGGAAACATATACAAAGATGCATTCATTCACTCCGACCAGAAAAGGCAATCGCAATCGGATACCGGGAAAGGCAAATGACAAAGCATAGTGAAATAGCCCCCGTGATTTCTTCGATGCGATAAATTTATCGCCATCGGCAATCAATGATAACAGTCAACACATGATTGAAAGGCATACTCCAATCCTCCGATGCGATAAGACATATCGCAATCAGCGATCGGCAAAATCACAAGTGACATGGTAATAAGACCCGAATCCATTCCCCTATTGTGATGTATTAAATGAGGTGTATATCTCGAGAACATACTTAAAAGAATTGCATGCATTATATCACCTTTCGGTGATTGGAAATGTTTAAAAAAATACTAAAGCCTTCCCTTTCACGTTACCTATCGCCGATTTGAGATTTATTCATCAAAGAAATCTAAGCCATGCTTCAATGAATCATTTGGCATATAAACAACGTGATGGAAATTTAAAACTTCCTTTACCATGATTGACAGGTTAAACGACTAATCAATGAAGCAGTTAAGGGAAGATTTTTTCTGTAGATTTTATCTGTGGCAAATTCACTATAATTCATTATCACCCACTAATTGACGTAATTCTTTCATATTGGTCTATAGAAGCATTTCTTTGTATCATGTTTTTCTCATCGCTTGTGCAGAACTCTGCTCAAGTAAGAAATTTGAAACAAATGGGGAAGAAATCAAAGAAATCTGCAGTCGCGCCTCCTACAACAGTAATGCAGCCAGCCAAGGATCCAAGGCCAAGCAAAAAAAGGTTAATCTCAGACACTACATGCCTCGGCCTTGGAAATACCAGTTGGGAAAGAATTTACAATTTAATTGAAGCAGAGGAGCCTGAGGAGATATCAGAAAATGCCACAGCTGACTCAACTAACAAATCGGAAGCATCCCTCAGAGATTTAGCCTATTCATATTTGCACAGAATAGCAGCACGAGAAAAGATTCTTCCATATACTGACATAGTGAGGTGGGTGGTAGAGGAAATTCCAGTTTCAAACAGAACATTTTGCACAATTGACGGGAGGATTTTTGGCTCGTTCTAGCCTGATGATCTAAGGAAAATGTACGATTTGCCCGAACCTGAAAAGAGGTACAACAAAGCCTTCCTTGAGAAATTTGCAAATGAAAATGAGACAGAATCGGCCCCGATTAAGCAGTGGAGACATAACCCTAAGAAGCACAAACACGAATCATCAGGTAAGTACTCAGTGGACTCTTTGGCTTCTCCTTACTGTTATGTTGGGGCTATGATGTGTAGAATGCGGGGGATACATGATTCTGCTAAATTCACCATTGAAATGGTCCCTTTAATGGAAGCAACAGTCAATAGTTATGTGATGGATTGGGCAAACATTTTGTCCGACAAATTGGCCACAACAATTCTTGAATTTAGATCAAATTCACGCAAAACTACCAGGACCATTCCCCCTTTTTATTATAGTGCTTATATTATGGATACCCTCTATTTTAACTTTGAATATCCAGTACTTAGATGGAGATGGACTCCCCAGGACCCCAAGCCAATCCATATTTATCATCAGATACTATGGAAAGCCCACTATAAAGATCATTTGTACAGAATTTGCAATGGTCCTGTTTATTACACTATTTTTGATAAGCCTGCCCCGAGGATTTCCGAGGAAGGAGGGATAGACATGACTGTAGTTGGTAATTGGTTCGAAGAAGACAAGTTCACTTATATAAGGCATTTGGTAGCCTTACAAAACTCCATGTCCTTCCTCTATATGTGCCCGATAAGCTATTAGCTCGGGAATTGGCCTACAAAAGAAAATAGAAGGGACATCCAAAACCCTTAGAAACTCTAAGAAACAGGTATGGCCTACATTTCCTCTGAGATGTGGTTTTTACACTCTCCATGATTATAAACAAGAAGAAAAGGAGGCAGAAAAAATACAAAAACTAAATCTTGCAACCATCCCCAATAGACAATATGATCCTAGAAAAGTTGCTTATAATGTTCTTGAACAAGCCAAACTTACCAGGTTTGATCATGAAAATGATGAATTTGATGACCTGTTTTCCTCAGCATAATCATTATTTCAAGTAAAAACGTTGGCCAGGATCAGATATAAAGATGAAGGGCTAGAAGTGTTCAATCGGCTCAGAGAAAACAGGTTGCAAACTCTGCCTCTGGACTTATTAGCTACCACCCCAGCAATCCAGTTAGGCGAGCTTGAACAGCAAACTGGTAACAAACCTCCTGCTGTGGAAAAAATTCCCGAGAAAGGAAAAGAGCCAGAACAGGAAAAAGGCAGTGAACACATGGATATAGATACTCAAATCGATCCCAAGCTCCTTAAATAATGGCAACAATTCAATTCCATTATAAGCAATCCTGAGAATTCACATGGTTTTGGTACACCTGAAGTGATAATTGGTCACAAGATAGCAACAAGTACGGTTCCGATTAAAGGAACCAACGGCCTACCCATCAGCAAAGATGTAGAGATAATTCCTAAGGATCCATCGGATGAAATTGTTTTGCAAATAGAAGAAATACCACCATTAGATGTCTTTTACAGTCCTAAACATAGGGCTATAGTAAAAAGACAAAGGAAAAAGAGAAGGCTTGATCAATCTTCTCTTGTTCCTGTACAGACAGAGATGGCTAATGTGGTATGGAAAGAAGAATTCAATCCTTCCGAAGACCTCACAAAACTTTCTCAGTATGCCGGAGCCTACTCGACAACTACTATGGATAAAGCGTCGGAAGTAAGCAATTTACTCAAGGAAAAAAACCAAACAATTGTTTCATTGCAGACACAGGTATCCGAAAGACAGCAAAGAATAGAACAATTAGAACAGCAGTTAGCAGCACAGCAGCAGGTAAACAACCAATTAAACAAACAATTGCTCAAGGAGAAACAGAGGATAGACCAAAGTGCAATGAAAAAACAAAAGGAATTATCTACAACATTGGCCAAGCTGAAGACAATGAATTAACATATGAGTAAAACAAAAGATGAGAAAATCGCTCAATTATCACAACATATAGAGAAGTTCAAGAGTTTTCCTCAACCAGTAGAATTCAAGTCTGAGGCTCTCCAGATCAATAAAGCATTGATTAAGTAGTTAAATTTACTATGTCATAATATTTCCCTTGCCGAGCCCCTCTGTGAGATTGCTTCATCAATGATTGACAAATCAGTCAATGCTGAGCAGAATTTGGAACAAGCCGATGAGACTTTAACCAACTTTCTTGCTTGGCAAGAAACCAGTGAAGGGCAAGCTGAAAATCTGCCTAAAATTCTAGAATCACACAAGGAGATTCTTTTCCTAGAATGGCATTCACAATTGATGAAAGCAGAAAGAGAAACTTCAAGATGCAGATCAGCAACCAGTGATTTAATTGAGTTAATCAATGATAATCTTTATCTGTCCAACTTGATTTCACAGTGCACTCCAGGGAAATTTCCGTCAGCCAAATCATTGGAACAAACATGCAATCAGGAGTTGGAAAAGAAGGAGCAATTAATCGAAGGCATCCAAAGTTTAACCTGGGACACCTTTTGGTTCTTCCTAGTTAAACCATACAGTCAAAGGGCAACACTCAAATGTTTAACCGATGCAATCGGTTATATGATTCCCGAAATTCATGATGCTACGTATTCAGCCCAACTGCATTCTCATCTGAGTCACCCTCCAGAATTGAAACCAATGCTTGCTATATGCCTACTCAAGCCAAAGGACGATTGACTAAAATAGTGAATCATGCTATCGACTGCAAACAGACCTATTTCAAGGAGATCTTCATGACTTGGTTATACCACCTAATAGCATTTTTATTTCATAAGTAGTTAACTTGGATAGTATTTATAGACCCTTTCATGTATTTAGAAAGGGTCCTAAATTTTTGTATAAACTTGGATCTGGAAGTCACACTATTGTGCTTCCGATATATTTTTTTTATGAAGGTTGGGCCTATATTCTGAATTTTAATCCTTCATGAGATATGCACTATTGCTTTTTGTGGAAGTGTTTCTAAGTTATAAGAAGGAATTTGGATGCGATTGATATAAGGAGGGATTTGAATTACATATGGTACTATTATCTATGTCTTTGCTCCATCCTTTTATATGAATCGGCATTTATTTAATCTTGCTATCATTGGATATATGTATGTGTTTTAACAGCAGTCCTTATACTTATCACTATTGAATGTTTTAAGGAGTGTTATTCTTTCAATCATATTTATGTCAATGATATATGAGGAATAGTGTAATAATGTTTTAATTATTACTTTGTTCAACTATTTGAACAAAGTAATTATCATATGAATGAACGTCTTTGTTTACCAATAGAGTCATCTATATGCCTGTTTGTAAATAAATATCATCAAAAGTTACACTAAATTGGAAATTTCCCGGGATAGATTAAGTTGTTTATTTTTACATTATAGAATAAATCATCCATCCATTATCATTAGCTACTAGTCAATCAACCACTTATCCATCCTATTTACCAACCATTGGGAAACTGGTCCCATTATATCCAGTCGAAGCCACTACACCAAACGGAAAAGGAGTTGCCTTTAAGGTCCAGACCAGGTGGTTTTCCCCAATGTTGATGCAGCGATTTTCAAGGCATCAACAAAACCTCAAGCACATTTTTATAATCTAAATGGGGAATTAGCAAAACATTACTAATCCGCTCCATTTCAGATTAGGTTGGTATCATAGCTTAGGTTTTCTTTGTACAAGGAGGAATTGACTATTGTTTGCAAGTGAATGTGTTTGAATCTCATTGAGAAGAAGGTTTTGGAAAGGAGAGCAAGATTTTTACACTCTCTACCACCAAGTTCTGCCTCAAATTGCAGTAGAAGCTTCAATAAAAACATGTCCCAGGGAGGAGAGCCTACAAGAATTTCAGAGGATGTGAAAGCTTTTCGAAAGGCTTTCTTAGACATGGAAAAAATGGTGAAAGTCCTCTATGAAGAGAGGAATACCAAATTGCAAGGTGAAAGCTCTAGACCTCCAAAAGGAGAATGTTCTCCAAGGGAAGAAGGTAACAAGAATGGTGATAAACCACCATCTTCTCCACAATCTTCATGTTTTTCTACAACTCTTATGAAAGATGCTAGTGTAGAAAGTCATTTAGAGAAGAGGCATTAAAAAACTAATTGAGGCCAAGTAGAGGCCTAAATACGAAGTCTTAGACTATGTACCAAAGAAGAATGATCTTCTAGCGACAGCTCATGGGTATCATGTTCCTTTTGCCATAAGAAAGGACATGAAGAGGAAATATGTTGGGAGTTGCATCCAAAATTGGTTCTCGCTTGGTTCCTCAAGCGTAAGGAGGACTCGAAGTGCAAAACATCTCCAAAGAGAGATGAAGATGTTGAAGAAGAAGGGAAGCTAAATTCTTCTTTCCACACAAGTTCCTCACGCAAGCAGCATAAGCCAAAGGACAACAAACAAAGGTATATCTGTTTTGTTAATTTGAATGTTGTTCATAATGGAAAACAACACGCAGATTTGAATAACGTGTTGAGGAATATGTTTCCATGCACCTTTTTCCTTTCAACTAACCATTGTGTAGATAAGTGCGATAAAAGAAAAGCAGTCATCAAGAAGATGTTTATGTCTACTGGATTTGAGACTGAAAAGAGAAAATCTCATCCAAGGTTAAAGGAAAGTGAGCCGAGAGGAGCTCAAAAGAACTTCTGTACTCACTGTAATATTAGTGGGCATTGGGTCAAGAAGTGCTGGAAATTGTTTCCGCAGTTTCATCCTGGTAAGGGAAAATAAATCATGAAAGCACCAAAAGAGGAAGTGACAAAAGAAAAAGTGGCGAAAGATGCGACCATACCTGAAGCAGCTTCACAAGAAGAGAAAGTTCAAATAGAGGATTAATTTGCTTGGTTGGGTAAGAAATGGGTGGACTGTTTGTCCAACTGAAGTTTGTAAATTTCTATTTTTCACTAGTTGCATATCCCCATAGTTGGGTAACTTGTAAAAGTGATGTTCATAAATAAATCACTTATATGCAACAATGTTTTCTTTAAGCATTACAATGCTAGTTTGGATTGTTGATAGTCAATTTGAATGGAAAATTTGGGAGTCAAGTTTATTCCATTTTGTAAAATGCATTTCTATTCGTAGTTTGAGAAATCATTTTAAAACTGTTGTATGAGTAGTTACAACACATTTAGTATGTTCCAAATGTGTTTTGTACTCAAGTTATACAAGTATTCACTATGTGAGGCTTGTTTTTCTTCATGTGGAAAAGTATTTTTAGGATCTTATCCTCGATAAGGATTTTTTAGATGAGCACCTTGGAATTATTCTTGGAAAGGATGTTGTCGTGGATAGCCATAGAGACATCGACAAGCCGAGAAGAACATTGAACTTGAATTCTTTGGTCAAGTTATATTTTAAGTTTAGCTTGAGAAAATGCCCAGACAAGTACAAGCCAGGGCACTCCCAACATCAATTGGATCGAGTCTGGAAAAATGAAGAAGATGTACCTTCAAATGTTGAACAATTGAAAGTAAACTTTTGGACACCAAAAGTTTTTCAGTGGGGAAGAGTGACCAGGAGCTCAAAATTTGCCAAAATATAAAAGTGTCAGAATCTTGATAATATTAACTTCAGATCAAAGATCTCGTCAAATCTGAGCTCGTATGTAGAAGTTAGAGCAAGTTAAAGTTGAAGTTTGACTTGGACACGTGGCAAGATTTGATGACATGGCAAAGGTCCCAGCGAATGAGGAAGCACCAAGTGGAAGGTTTCCATTCGGTCTCACATATCGCATGCCAAAGAAAAATAGAGGAGTGCCTTAAGGAGAATCGGCCCTAGGCAAGTGGCGATGTGATAATCACATATCACAATCACACAAAGAGAAAGTGTTAGGAATTGGCCCCCTGCAAGATCCAGGTTGCGATTGTGATATCACAAGATGAAGGAGGAAAGAGAATAACCCCCGGTGAAGCCTGGTTGCGATGCGACGAAATCTCAATCACAAATCAAAGTGGGAGCATGAATTAACACCCTGAATGCCACCAATTACGATTTGTGATGGGGGGACTTTCGGACCTGATATTGTTATACGCTGTATTTTATAACCCTGACGGGTCCACTACTATCGTAGTGTATGGACTTTGATATCCACTAAGGGAAAGTTCTGATTGTGATTGCGATGGGGTCCTCGAATTCGATATGATACATGTTGTGTTTTATAATCCCAGTGGGTCCTTATATTGCAGAGTGCCTATTGTTTGGGCTTGGGACTATCTACCGATGGTTGGATTGTGACAATTGCGACTTGTAACAAAGCTGCAGAACTGTCACCTTTTCCACCAGACTAAAAAATTTGTATGTTACCACTCAGCCTTAATTGCGAGATAGGCAAGAATATGGTAGGACTAGCGATTTCGGCGAAAATGCTAGATTTAACTCCAAATAATGAATTTAACTGGCAGTAAGCCAGATTTGGAGGAGAAAATTGTGGAAAGATTGACAAAAGTCATAACTAAGGCAATTTTCGACCAAATGGGAGGCAAAAAGAGGCTAGATAGCCATTTTTGGACATTCTGAACTCATTGGAACAGGTTTCAGGATCAAAGGAGCACTTCTGGATAGGGATTTTGCAAAGTGAATCCTATGGGTGCTCTATTCAACCAGAGTGTTGATTCAGTTTATGGAGGAGTATGAAGATGGAGATGACCTTGCAGGGGTCTTCTAGCCTCCATGTGCTCTCTATAGTAGTCATTACAGCAGTGTTGTATCTTTATTTCTTCTTTTCTCTATATGTGTTTGGAGAAAGAGACTTGTTTATTTACTTCAAGTGGATTGTAGTATTGTTATGCTCTTGGAAGTTGGAGTATGGGGTCTTGATTTGAGAGCCCTTAGCTTGTTGATTGTTTCATAACTAACTGTAGGTTTTCATGTGTTTAGAGTGAGAATTATTTGCAGAAGAATGTTTCCTTGAAGAGGAGGCTAGCCACTCTCTTTGACAGCACACTTATGTACTCTTTATTGTTGAAGAATTTTGAGCATAATGACAAGGGGTCATGCCTTTAGAGTTGATCCAAGGAGATGTATCCAAGGAGGGGTGAACTCCTTTATCAATGGTTGGTGTACAATTGACTGATACATGCTTCCATTTAGTGTTTTGGTTTCATGTTTTAAGTTTTCTTCATGAAACTAACTTAAGTAAACACACATAAAATTCATGTTTTTACTTGCTATTTTGGATTACAAACCTCAAGCACATTTTTATAATTTGAATGGGGAATTAGCACAACATTACTAATATGCTCCATTTCAGATCAAATAATGACCCCATTTATGGCGCTTTATGGATATCATCCACCTTCCATCACATCATCTATAAGAACAATTATAAGGTTAAAGCGGTGGAAGATCACACTAAGCATCAACAAAAAGTTCTCCAAATCCTAAAGGATAACTTGAATCTTGCGCATAATCGGATAAAACAACAAGCATATTAACATCCCAGTGAAATAATTTTTGGCGTGGGAGATTGGGTATTTTTGTGGCTACAACCATACAAATAAATGCCCCTCAAGCAAGCTAAGAAGGATAATAAATTATCACCCAAGTATTATGACCCTTACAAGGTGTTGCAAAAGATTGGTACTATGATATACGAATTTGAGTTGCCTGCATCTTCACGAGTACATCTAGTTTTCCATGTTTTATGCTTAAATAAGGTATAGGTGACAAGCTCGTAGTTCAAACTATATTTCCAGAACTTGACGAGGAAGGAGAAACCATATTGGAGCATGAAGAAATCATGGAAACAATAATCTGACAGCTATGGAATGGATCAATTTCAAAGTATCTCATTAAGTGGAAGAACTTAACTGCTAAAGATTCAACATGGGAGGATGAGTATTTTATACAAAAGCATCTATAAATACTCAAGCATTAAGGACAACATTTGTTTGAAGGACAGGGGCATGTTAGGTCCCCATAATACTAGTGTAGCCCTTATATTGTTATTGTGTGCCCCATAGAATTCCACTATTGCTATTGTTATTCCATTACAATATTATTGTTATGTAAGCCATAATTATATTTTGACCCTTTAGACTCCTATATATACCAAGGAGGACTTGTCATTCGAATTATCCAAGAATTATTCATTTATGTGATGTAAAAGGAGGTTTCCCCCTCAAAAGTGGCTTATTATCAATTTGTTTATCTATATTTTCTTATGTTTCTGTGTTATTTTGATCAGGATACATAATAGAGGAAAAATGGGAGTTGAAACCCGAACGGATTAGACGCCCATGATTAACTCCCATCAATGGCCTAGATTACACATCGAGTTCCAACATGTGCAAAGGATAATAAGGGGTTCAAACCTCAATAGATTTAACGAGCATGATCAGTTCCCATCAATGACCTAGATTGCACATCGAGTTCTAACACATGCAAAGGATAATGGGGAGTTGCACCCATGATGGATATGGACCATGATCTGTTTGATCTAATGGTCGTGATCTACATTGAAACCTCAACATGTGTGTCACTTAACAAAAATATGTGTCTTGATGTATTTCATGACTAACACTTGAGTAGATCAATGGCTTATATTAATACCAGATTTGAAGGTGCAAGGGGGTTTAACACCCCATCGAATTTCGATGGTATCCATTCATTTCATTTTTCTGCACTTTCCCTCCACCATACGCCAACTTAGACACCACTTGGCAATGCCACCTCACTGTTGACATCACAATATGGAAGTTTTTTTTTTTTTTTTTTAAATCTTGATATTCTTTTTCAATGAATAAGACGTTTTCCTAGATTTTCTACCTCTATAAAATTTAGCAGCTCCACTACTAAAATTTACCCCTCACTTGCTAATTTTGAGATTGTAACAATAATATTGACCTATATATCTACCATTTTGGTGGTTTTCATCCTAAATTTTGGAATCTATCCATCTCCATTCCTGCAATTTTTATCAAAAAAATTCTCAATTATTTGTGATTTTCCTCTATACTAAAGTTTGACACATATGGTCCAATTGTTATGAACCTAGGCTTTGATACCATCTATAACACCCCCAGCCACCTAGTGGGGTGTATTACTGCACATATTACCCCTGTAACCCAATTTTTTTATTTTTTTCTTGTACGGATGATATGTATAACTAATTGTGTTCCATAATGCAATGATCTCATGCACAAGAATCAAAATCACATAATTGCATCATTAATTTTCTATGCACATGCAATGGAAAAAAACACTTAATTTTAATTACAATAAAATTCAAATGAATATTAAAATTAACTATCATCTAGTGAAATTTATTGACTAGCTACATACCTCATACATTCCTCCCATCCATAACATAGACCACACTACACATATTCTCTCAGTAATGGGTCACCCCTGAGTTGGGGCTACTACTCCACAGGGCATCAGCTTACCCAAACGAAAGTAAATACTAGTACCATACATATCTAGGTCAAGGCACCAAACCTGTCAGCCTCCAACCAATAGATCAACATCCCCCATTATCCCACAGGCCAAGTAGTGCACCTCCTCCTTTGCATCTACGATCTCTTGGGTTGTACCATTACCTCTAAGGTGTCCAACTCGGCCATCTAGGGATGTTCCAGAGCCATATGTTTTCCATGATTTTCTATTACATCATGGGTCTCCAACTACTTTTTTGACCTTACACTGGAGAACCTTTCCCACATTTCATAGGATAATCCCCTATTTCCTATCCATAACGTCTAGTCCCTTTCCCACTGTTAGATAGAGTGTGTGTTCCATAATAACAACACCCTCACTTTTATGTGCATGTCACTCTCTTAACACATGGAACCTTTTAAAATCACTTGGTAGACTTAAGTTGAAACATGTACATTTTTAATAATTATTAGGACATATAAGCCCCCCCTCCCCTTTTTAACACTCATGGAGTCTTAGCCCCCCATACTCTTAATTTGAATTGGTTTTCAACAATGGTGTACTTTTATTAATATGTAAGTAATTTCATATTTACAAAACTAGGTTCTATGACCCTAAAACATATAAATACATACACACACGGGTACACCAACTCCAAAAGTAGTCCTTAACTCACCAACCTACTTAATACATACCAACTCACCAATCTAGATTCCATATGTACATATTCATTTATAATCTAAGGGTTGAATCAGGGTGTTACAAGACTTTGTTTTAGCAGGTTCAACATCATATAACCTAGGATTTAGAGAACTATAATTGAGGCTTTCCAACCACAATTTGGTAATCTAGGGACATTTATAGAGTGTGATCATTGTAACACCCCCAACACAGGCTATAGTCCCAACTATCTTTGTAAATACATCTAGTATTTTTATGTGGATTCCTTCCAACCTATAGACAATATAAACAACTCCTATATCAACACATTAATAAATTGGATTACCAAGTCCTATGATGTTTACATACAAATTATTTTTCCAACAAGTTATGGAAAGAAACGATTTTAAGACAATATTTCAAAATTCAAAAATCAAAGTAACTTCTCTAAAAGTTTTTCAATCATTGGAAAAAACATATGCCCAATAGTTACGAAGTTCTTTAAATTTCCATTACAAAATGGATAAAAGATGAAATACTTTCAACAATAATGTGACATACATAAATACCACATTTGGATCATCATATATAAAATTCATACAATAGTGGAAAGTGATTTTCCATGTAAACACAATATCATAGAAAATGGTCACATCTGTAATATTAAAGGTTACCTTAGAATTGTAGCCAAGATCAAGTTGATAGTAGGTAAAAAGTTCCATATAGTATACACAAATGTAACTCATTAAAGAATGAAGTTGTTTCTCTTAGAACATATATGAAAATATCTGGACACCTAACCCTTTCAAACTATCCAAAATGTCGTGATGAGGGACACCTGTAGAGCATGCATCTGAAATACAATATCTAGCAAGGTGCATGGCCTAGTATTAGTCACAATTAGAAAGAAATTAAAGGAATGCTTTCATATTGTCTAATTTAATTAAACATCAATTACGATCTACAGGATGGCCTATATTATGGCCATGTATCTCCCATTTCATGAGCACTCACATGCATGTATACCACAAATTAACCTGGTGAGGTAAATCTCAAAAGATATTCACTGGTTCAAATGCAGATACAATAGTGATAAACTAACCTTGGAGAAGTAGTCATTATTGTTTCCAATCGAGAATCATTTGTTCCTTATGGATTGAATTGAGATGGAGAGAGGCGACCTTTATTTCATAGAGAGTACATGAGGAGTAGTAAGGGAGTCTAATCAAATTTGGGCAGTGGTGTCCCTTAAAGTTCGAATAAGCTTGCAAATTTATGGCCTTGCCTTTCTTCCAATGTAGTCCAAATCACTTTGTTTATCTTAATATGTAAAGGGAAAATTGTGTTGTGATGATATTAATTCATGCATTTAATATTAATTCATGATGCAATTAATTAGCAACAATGACCCCCATGTTAGATCCTTATAATACTAGTGTAGCTCCCTTATTGTGTTAGTATAGCCTCCTATTGTTATAGGTGTGCTTGTGTAGCCCCCATATTATTATTTTTCTACCCCATAGAAGACCACTATTATTATTTTTGTGCCCTTACATTATTATCGTTATGTAGGCTTTGATTGTATTGTGACCCCTTAGACTCCTATATATACCAAGAAGGTCTTTCCATTTGTATCATCCAAGAATTGTTCATTTATGTGGTGTAAAGGAGCCCCCCACCCTCGAAGATGTTAATTTTGAAGTTGTTTATCTACCTTTACTTCTTTTTTGTGATCAGGTTGCATAACATTTGGTACCAAAGCTTTGGATTCTAGGGTTTCGCTGCTTCAAACAAGCCATCTTGGAATTTTCGCTAGAAATTTTTTTCTATGAAGTTTCAGAATTTAAAATTTTTCCCAAGTAGAGCCAAAATTTTGGTGAGATTTCTGTAAAAAAAAATAGATCTTGGTTCGCTATAGTTTTAGAGATATGGCCCGAAGAAGATAGAGTTTTTGCAAGCTCCAGAATTTAGTCTCAAACACGTGACCTTTGAAAAATAATCATAACTTTCTCTACGAGCATCAGATTTGAATTTCATAAAAAGTGATTGAAAATGAACATATTGTAGTATTTTGTGTATAATTTTTAGGGTTTAAGGTTCAAATAGTGACACGTTCCATTCCTTACAATTTTCTCTATTGAACCAATCCATAATTAGGTCATTGAGGGATATTGGGCATAACTTTACCTTGAAGTATCCAATTTTGGTCTGATTTATGACATTAGAAAGAATACTCATAGGGCTACCACATAATGAAATTTCAGATCTTGGAGACCCGAAATTACACAGATACAATAGTTTCAATATCTAGCTACAAAAAACAAGCAAAAATGTATATATAATTTTTTAATTTGCAACTCTTTTGTTTGAAAAATCATTTTGAAGTGATTCAAAGGGCATAGACAAACATAGATATTATTATTTCATTCCAATATGCCTTGAAACAAAAAAATGGACACACCCGGTAACCAACCAGAAAACTCTAATATGACACATGAAGAAGAGGAATAAATGCAACATAATATATCAAAATTACGAGACCAAGTGTAGCAAATTTTGCTCTCACAAATAGTAACCAAAAATGAATTAGAAGTGATGATTAATGTTAATATTGATTGTTTAAAATGGAACATGGATGGTTTAGAATAAAAAATAAAAAGAGAAATGGAAAGTTTGAAGGATGGTTTAAAAGCATAAATGGAACATTTGAAGGAAGGTTTGACAAAGTTGCTACAAGAAATGCTTCCTAGTGGTGACAAAGTACTCCATGAAACTCATGATGAAAAAAAGAATTTTAATCATGGCTTTAGAGACTCTAAATTTTGATTGAATACTAAACAGATTCCAAAGATCGATATGAGGAAGTTTGATGGCAATGATCTGGTAACATGAATACTACATATGGATCAGTTCTTTGGTCTATATGATGTGTCAAACATACAAGAGGTACACATTGCATCTTTATATTTAGAACAAATCAGTTTGTGTGGTATCAACGAATTTATTCTTGTAAATAAATTCTCACTTGGAAAAATTTTGCGATCGAATTGGTGGCACATTATGAGGATACAAAGAGTGATACCTTCTTTAGCCAATTGATAAATCTAAGAAAAAAGGGTTCAATGGCAGAGCACATTGAGGAGTTCCACATATTATATATCATAGTAAATGATATTCCATAGGAGCATAGGATTGATGTTTTCATAGGGACTTTAAAGTATAGCATCCAACATCAGGTTTTCCTTTGGAAAAATGATTCATTGGAGAAGGCAGTCAAGGTGGAAAGAAAATTTGAAAGCAAAATTATGGAAACAAGGAAGTATACCACTCACAACTATAAAGATGGAAGTGTTGTTTCTACTAGCCTTCCACAACCTACAAGGTTGGCACCACAAAAATTGGAGAAAAAAAGAGCAAAATGGTTTTGTTACAGTTGTGATAGAAAATACATTAAAGGTCATAAGTGTGTTGAGAAGAAACAATTTTACATAGATTGTGAAGAGGTGGAAGAAAAGGAAAAAGAAGCATCAAAAGAAGAGGATGTACACTATGAACCAACCCCAAAAAAAGAAGAAATGAATCTAACGATATCTTGTAACGAATTGGTAGGAATTACCACTTCTAAAATTCTTAACATAGAAGGATATATCAGAAAGAAAAAGGTAATAGTGAAAATTGATTCGGGTAGTACCCATAATTTTATTCATTGTAAGATACCTAAGCAATTGAATTATTTTTTATATCCAACACCAAAGTGTCAAGTGATTGTTTTTTTTTCTAAGTAAAATTACTCTATTAACATAAAAAGGATAAAGTTACATCTAGACCGTAGTCAAAAACAGCTGCCCTGTGGGAGCAGCAGAGAAAAGAAGAGACATTGTCCATGACAGAGAGCTGAACTATGAACTAGAATTCAAATTCCACGCAGGGGAGCAAGTACTGCGTTTGCAAAAATTCCAAGAAAAAACATGCATAATAACCCATATCCTGCAGATGTAAATCCATTGATACATATGAGCCAAAAAAAGGCCCGCTTTTATGGGCCGCAATATAGGAGATAGAAGTAACAGAGAGAGATCTACACATCTGGACGCTCTTCCACTATTCGGCACCAACCGAACTCAGGAAGTTCCCTCTCACGAGCCGCTTCAGCTTCATCCCTGGCGCGAACAGTTGCAACATCAGAAGGACCAGGAGTTTCCATCACCACGTCCGAGGGAAAGTGAATTGGGATCTCCAGAACTTGCAAAGTGAGAGGATTCTGCATAGAGACAAAGGTAGGGCCCTCTTGCTGGGAACTAGACTCGCCCACCTCCTGGACTTCTTCATGAAAGATCACAGAGATATGGGCCGTTATCCCAGGTCAATCCTGAGTGCAATTAAAAGAGAAAATCACAGAGCCAAAAGAGGGAGACGCCGAGGAATCAGGAGGGTAGTGGCTGGGGAGATGGAAGCGCCCTCTCCCACTTCGAGTGCAGGGATAATGGCCGGTAATAAGCTCGTTGGAGAGGGATGGAGAAGTGGAGGTCGTGCTAGAAGGCACACGCCGAGGAGTTCCCCTACGGCTCCTCATCCTATGGCGAAGATGGGGCATCACAGAGACCACAACAACTCTATTGAAACCGAACAGTTCACCCACCGCCCCTGAGCTTGGGCTAATCAAAAGAGCATCCGAATGAGGGCAAGAGGCTTCCCGAAGACACCGGGGAAGAGATGGAGGCATCTTCTCTGGATAGCCTAAGCATAACTAGACCCATAGGGCGACATACCAAGACCAACTAAAGCCAGACCAACACAGCACCATAATCACTAGAACAATCCCATTGCTAAACATGAATTTATCATTCTCCATCCTGCCTCGAATGGCACCCATCATAACTACTGCATTGAATTGAGTCAATGCATCACTCAGACCAGAGCATGCGAAGGCGATTAGGAAATCGACGGATAGACTGTGCAGATCAATGCCATCTGAAGTGAAGCAAATGCTCCTGGTGATCCCCGTATGCCAAGGATTTAACTATGTTGTTTGATATGCCATTTGGTATAGGGTGGGCAGGTGTCGTCTCACCTCGCCCCACCCCTGTCCCATCATCTGTTCTCACTGGCTAGTCACCCGCATCCGGGGAAGTGTCAAGTGATTGTTTTTTTTTCTCTACAAAGGCTAATTCTATTAACTGAAAAGTAAAATATTTTTACAAGGAGTTGAAGCCTCAGATAAAATTACCCAAGAGCACTCAACCCAACAAAACTGCCCCAGTATAGGGAGAACCTGGGAGAACCAGTTTAAGAGAACTTGAGAACAGAAGTGGAAACTAGAGATAAACCAGCATGACATAAGAAGGGACCCGAAAGTAAAACAGAGATATTCCATAGCTACCCAGAGATCTTTGGTATGCCACCGTCCGATAGGCATAACAACACCATCTGTCTATAGATGTTGAACTGGAGCTTCCTTCAAAACTACCTGAAGTTGATCATATGAAACCCCAGCAAGGCCAAAAAGAGTGGGTGGGCCCAGGTGCCTTTATTCCACCACGTCCTCACTTGGTAGCGCCTCCCCCAGCTGACACGTAATGCTCGTTCGCATGCCATCGTTCCCTGCTTTCTCGCCCTCTATTAGCGCCCTAGAGAGATCAGTGGCATTGAAGTTACCTTCCCCTTCCACCAGGACAATGGCATCAAGAGGCAGAGTGGCGAGAGGAGCAACTTCCCTGTCAAGTATTTTCCCTATGCGATTCTCCGGGCTTCCCTCTACCAAAATCGGCTCACTACTCTGAGAAGGCTCGGAAGCAACACGAATCACAGGTTGAGGCTGGTTTTCTTCTTCAGAGAGGATAATAGTAATATGAGCGGTGATCATTGGCCTGTTGAGGTTACTCTGAAACTTAAAGTGAGTGGTCTGGAATGAACTATTCGAAGTCTGCTTGCGAGCAGGGCTCAGTGGAGGTGAATCACCTGGAGAGGAGGGAATATTAACTGGATGCAGTCCAGGGTCCCTAGAACCGCTAGCCATTGTACACCTCCGGCTACCACGGCGCACCCCAGAGCCACTCCTCATACTCTGTCGAACCATGATGAGATGAAGAAGGGGAGGCATAGTAAGACCAAGGGCAGGATAGGAAGACAGCTCAGGGAACCACTTCAATCATTCACAACAGGCCTTAGAGAACGAAAAGGGCAGCACAAATTGATCCTTCGGGCAAATATAGGTCTCAGCATAATAAGACCTCAGAACAGAGGGTGGGGAGCAGGTAGGAAGCTTGCCTCTGTTATCTGAGACCCACTTTCCTCCAAGACCCACAGCAAGCCGGAGGCTGGAGCATGAAAGCTGAGCATAAGTTATGGTGAGGATGAACCAGAGCGCCATCAATTTAATGACCAGTGCTTCTCCTTGGACGACGCGAGCCATTAATACACAGATCCTACAAAATCCACCTCTCTTAAGGTTATCCATCTTGCGCCGGATGAAATCCTCAGATGCCACGCTGATTTGCAACTGGCAGTACCATGTCTATCCTTTAATCATTACGAGCATTAGAGATCATTAATGTCACCCGCATCCGGGTAAGTGTCAAGTGATTGTTGCAAATGGGGCAGCTGTAAATTTCTTTGGAAAGTGCCATAATATCAAGCTAACCATGGGAGAATATGTATTGACTAATCCAATGCTTTCCATCTCAATGGGTGGTGTTGATGTTGTACTAGGAGTCCAATGGTTACAATCTTTGTGGATGATAGCTTTTAATTTTCAAGAACTTTTCTTGATATTTTTTTGGGAAGGAAAGGAAATTGAAGTAAGGGGTATCATAGGGAAATTAGGGAAGATAATCAACTCTAAAGGTATGCCAAATATTTTTAAGAAATAACAATAGGGCACAATTGCACAATTATGCTCACTAGAGGTTCAAACATCAAAATCATATATTTCTCTAGATCTCCAAAAAGTCTTGGACAATCATTCCAAGGTGTTTGAGAATCTCAAAGGCCTCCCACCAATTTGTGATTATGATCATGCTATTCACTTGATTCTAGGAATTTTTCCTCCAAACGTCAGGCCTTACATATATCCCTATGCCCAAAAGAGTGAAAATGAACATATGGTTGCATAAATGCTAGAGGTCGATATAATTCAACCTAGTCAAAGTTCTTTCTTTGCTCCAGTAGTATTGGTGCACAAGAAGGATGGAGCATGGCATATGTGTCTGGATTATAGGGAGCTCAACAAGCTCAATATTAAAGATAAATTTCCCATTCTTGTCATTGATGAATTGTTGGATGAATTACATGGAGCAATTTACTCCACCAAGTTGGATCTTCATCGGGATATCATCATATTCAAATGAAGACTGAAGACATTCTGAAAACAACATTTAGAAATCATGAAGGTCATTATGAATTTTTGGTCATGCCTTTTGGCCTTACTAATGCACCTTCCACATTTCAAGTTTTGATCAATTCCATTTTCAAACCCTTCCTTAGAAAATTTGTGTTAGTATTTTTTGATGATATACTAATCTACAACAAGTCTAGGAAGGATCATGTGCAACATGTTGATAGGGTGCTCAAACTATTGGAGGAGAAACAATTATATGAAAAATCCTCCAAATGTTTATTTGGAGCATATGAGGTGGAATATTTGGGTCACATTGTATCTCATGAGGGTGTTAAGGTAGACCCTAACAAAATTAAATCCATTAAGGAATGGAAAATCCCCACAACCATAAATCATCTTCGAGAATTTCTTGGGTTGATAAGATATTATCACAAGTTCATTAGATTTTATAGGAGAGAAACAACGCCTCTAACAACATTACTACATAAATATGGATTTTGTTGGACTCCAGAAGCAGTTAAGGCCTTTGAACATATTAAAGAGGCAATTTTCCAAGCATGCGTCTTAGCTACACTAGACTTTACAAAAACCTTTATCGTGGAATGTGATGCCTCAGGAAATGGAATTGGTGTTGTTTTAATGCAAGAAGGAAGACTTGTTTCTTTTGAAAGTCGTCCAATCAAGGGAAAGTATTTACACAAACCTATTTATGAGAAGGAAATGTTGGCAATACTAGATGCACTACAGTAATGGCAGCCTTACCTAATGGGAAGACACTTCAAGACAAAATAGATCACGATAGCCTTAAATACATTTTGGAATAAAGATTATCTTCAAAAGACCAGTAAAAATGGGTCACAAAGATGTTGGGTTATGAATTTGAAATCATCTAAAAAGAAAGGGACACAAAATGTTATTGCAGATGCACTCTCAAAAAAGGATGATGACATGGAAGCATTACTTTGTGCCATTTCTATTATCCGACCTAATTGGATAACTGAAGTAAAGGATGAATCGAAGAATGACAAAGAGGTGTGGACACTCATTCAAAAGTTGCAGCAAGGTCCTAGTATATCAAATACATTTATCTGGAAATATGATTCATTATGGTACAAAGATCATTGATATCTTTGTAAGAATTCCCAACTCAAACAAAAGATTATTTTGGAATTGTGCACCTCCCCCTTAGGAGGGCACTCAGGATTTTTAAAACTTACCACAGGATCAAGAAGGAAATTTTTTGGGATGGCCTTAAATCCGATATTCATAAGTTTGTGGCAAAATGTTTGGTTTGCCAACAAAATAAAGTTGAGACAATTAAGACCACGGGTCTGTTAAAACCTTTATTCATTCCAAGTCAGTGTTGGGATGAGGTCTCAATGGATTTTATCACAGGTTTACCCAATTCTTAAGGAAAGAGTGTCATCATGGTGGTATTTGAAAGACTTACCAAGTATGCACACTTTTGTGCATTATCTCATCCTTTAAAAGCTAGTACAATTGCTAATGTATTTATGGAAACAATTCTAAAGCTATATGGAAAATCAAAGACTATTGTAAGTGACAGAGATCCCATTTTCACTGGAAATTTTTGGACATAATTATTTTCTTGTCTTGGTACTTAACTAGCTCTTAACTGATCTTATCATCCTCAATCTGACAGGAAAACTAAGATAGTGAACAAATATTTAGAAAGATACCTTTTTTCTTTATATTTGATAAACAAACACAATAGGTTAAGTGGTTACCTCTAACTGCATGGTGGTATAACACTTCCTCCCATACTACAACAAAAATTACCCCATTTATGGCACTTTGTGGATATCATCCACTGTCCATCACATCATCTTTAAGAGAAAATTCTAGGATTCAAGCAATGGAATATCACCTCGAGCATCAACAACAAGTTCTCCAACTCTTAAAGGATAACCACACTCTGGTGCAGAATCGAATCAAACAATAAGCAGATCAACATCGTAGTGAAAGAAGTTTTGATGTAGGATACTAGTTATTTTTACGGCTACAGCCATACAAACAAATGTCCCTCAAGCAACCTAAGAAGGATAATAAATTATCACCCAAGTACTATGGTCCTTACAAGGTCTTGCAAAAGATTAGTATTGTGGCATGCAAATTGGAGTTGTCTGCATCTTCTCAAGTACAACCATTTTTCCATGTTTCATGCTTTAAAAAGGTTATTAGTGACAAGCTCCATGTTCAAAAAGTATTTCTAGAACTTGACGAAGAAGGAAAATCATATTGGAGCCTGAAGGAGTCATAGAAACAAGAACTCGATAGCTAAAGAACCGATCAATTTTAGAGTATCTAATTAAGTGGAAGAAATTATCCGTTGAATATTCCACATGGGAGGATGAGAATTGTATACAGAATCGTCTAGAACTACTCAAGTGTTGAGGACAACACATTTTTTAAAGAGATGGGCATGTTAGGTCCCTATAATACTAGTGTGGCCCCCTTATTGTTATTGTTCGTTAGGTCCCTATAATACTAGTGTAGCCCCCTTATTTTTATTGTTAATGTAGCTCCCTATTGTTATTTTTGTGCCCATGTAGCCACCATATTTTTATTGTTGTGCCATGTCGAAGCACACTATTTTTATTTTTGTGCCTTGCATTACTATTTTTATGTAGGATTTGATTTATTGTAACCCCTTAGACTCCCATATATACCAAGGAGGTCTTGCCATTTGTATCATCCAAGAATTGTTCATTTATGTAATGTAAAGGAGGTTTCCCCCTCAAAGAGGATACATTTTAAGTTGTTGATCTATATTTTCTTCTATTTTGTGAGTTGTTTGCATTACATTTGGTATGATAGGTTTGGATTCTAGGGTTTCGCTACTCCAAATAGGTCATCTTGGAATTTTCACTATAATTTTTATTTATTTTTTTCTACGAGGGTTCAGAAGCTGAAATTGCAACCACATGGAACCAAAATATTGGTGAACTTCATGTACAAATTTCATATCTTGGTTTGCTATATTTTTTGGAGATATAATTTGAGGAATTCAGGGGCTTCTGTAGACCCCATAATTCCATCTCAAATCTTTGACCTAGGGCAAATTGTCATAATTTTCTCTCTGAGTATTAGATTTGAATTTCATAAAAAGTGACTTAAAGCATACAAACTAGATTTTCTTATGTATACTTTTCAGGATCGAAAGTCGAAACAATGACATGTGGCACTCCAAACAAGTTCACTCTATTAATCGAGTCTATAATCAGGTCATTATGCGAGATTGGGCATAACTCTTTCTTGAAGCATCCAATCTCAGTATGACTTGTAAGGTTGGAAATAATACTCATAGGGATACCACAAGGTGAAATTTAAAACTTTGGAGATCCAAAATCACAAAGATAAAATAGTTTCAATATCGGGCTCCTAAAAAGCAAGAAAAAGGTGTTTATTTTTTTTGCATAACTTTTGTTTGAAAAAATAGTTTGAAGTTATTCAAAGGGAATAGTGAAGCATAAGTATCATTGTTTTATTCCAAAATGCCTTAAAATAAAAAATGGACACACCTAGTAAGCAACCAGAAAGCTCTTCTATGGTGCATGAAGAAGAGGAAGAAATGCAACATGATATATCAAAATTATAAGACCAAGTGCAACAAATTTCACTCTTGCAAAGAGTAACAAAAAATGAACCAGAAGCCAAGATGGATGGTTTGAAATCTGACATGGAAGGAATGATGAATGTCAAGATGGAAGGTTTGAATGATGGTTTAAAAACAGAAATACAAAGGGACCTAGAAGGTTTGAAGGAAGGTTTGACAAAGTTGCTACAAGAAACGATTCCTAGTGGTGACAAGGTACTCCATGAAAATCATGATGAGGATAAAATGAATACAAATTATGATTTTAAAGATTCCCATAGTGGGTTAAAGACTAACCACATTCCAAAAATCAATATGAGGAAGTTTGATGGCAAGGATCCAGTGATGTGGATACAACAGATGGAGGAATTTTTTTAATCTACATGATGTGTCGAACACACAAAAGGTACGCATTACATCTGTATATTTAAAACAAAACCAATTTGTGTGGTATTGATGGATTTGTTCTCGTAAATAAATTATCACTTGGAGAATTATTTTTGCAGAAGAATTGGTAGCACATTATGAGGATACAAAGAAAAACACCTTCTTTAGCCAATTGATAAATCTCAACCAAAGGGTTCAATGATAGAGCATATTGAGGACTTCCAAAGATTGAATATCAAGGTAAATGATATTCCAGAGGAGCTTTAAAGGATAACATCCAACATCACTCTCGCATTTTGGAACCTGATTCATTGGGGAAGGCATTCAAGGTGGCAAGATAAGTTGAAAGAAAAATTATGGCAACAAGGAAGTCTACCACTCGCAACTATAAAGATGGAAGTGTTGCTGCTACTAGCCTTCCAAGAGCCTACAAGGTTGACACCGCAACAATTGGAGGAAAAAAGAGCAAAATGGATTTGTTACAATTGTGATAGAAAATACACTAAAGGTCACAAGTGTGTTGAGAATAACTTATTTTACATAGATTGTGAAGAGAAGGAAGAAAACGAACAGGAAGCATGAAAGGAAAAGGATATACACCAGGAACCAACCCTAGAAAAACAAGAAATGAATCCAAAAATATCTTGTAATGCATTGGTGGGAATTACCACTCCTCAAACTCTCAAGATGGAAGGATATATCAAGAAGAAAAAGGTAATAGTGTTGATTGATTCGGGTAGTACCCATAATTTTATTCATTGTAAGATATCCAAGGAATTGAATTGCTTTCTATATCTAGCACCAGAGTGTCAAGTGATGGTTGCAAATGGAGGAACTATAAATTGATCTGGAAAGTGCCATAATATCGTGCTAACCATGGGAGAATATGTATTGAATAGTCCAACGCTTTCCATTCCAATGGGTAGTGTTGATATTGTACTAGGAGTCCAATGGTTACAATCTTTGTGGATGATAGCTTTTAATTTTCAAGAATTTTTCTTGAATATTTTTTTGGGAAGGAAAGGAAATTGAATTAAGGGGTATCACAGTGAAACCAGGGAAAATAATCAGCTCTAAAAACATGACAAATATTTTGAAGAAAGAGGCCCCAAACACCCTATTTACTTACCCCACCTTTTGTTACTAAAATTCCCAATCGTTTGCTAAGCTCAACGATCAATGAAGTATTCACAACGCTACTTTTCATTAGTGAATTTCCCATCCACCCCACATAGCCATTAGGGCGTAATTTCACAACTATGCTCACTAGAGGTTCAAACATTGAAATCATCTATTTCTCCAGATCTCCAAAAAGTCTTGGACAAACATTCCAAGGTGTTTAAGACTCCCAAAGGCCTCCCACCCACTTGTGATTATGATCATGTTATTCACTTGATTCCAAGAAGTGTTCCTCCAAACATCAGGCCTTACAGATATCCTTATGCGCAAAAGAGGGAAATTGAATGTATGGTTGCAGAACTGATAGAGGTCAGTATAAATCAACCTAGTCAAAGTTCTTTCTCTGCTCTAGTAGTGTTGGTGCACAAAAAGGATGGATCATGGTGTATGTGTCCAAATCATAGGGAGCTCAAAAAGCTCACTACTAAAGATAAATTTCCCATTCTTGTTATTGATGAATTGTGGATGAATTACATGGAGAAATTTACTTCACCAAGTTGGATCTTTGTTCGGGATATCATCAAATTAGAATGAAGACTGAAGACATTTTGAAAACAAAATTCAGAACTCATGAAGGTCATTATGAATTTTTTGTCATGCCTTTTGGCCTTACTAATGCACCTTCCACATTTCAAGGTTTGATGAATTCCATCTTCAAACACTTCCTTAGAAAATATGTGTTAGTATTTTTTGATGATATACTAATCTACAACAAGTCTTGGAAGGATCATGTTCAACATCTTGATAGGGTGCTCAAACTATTGGAGGAGGAACAATTATATGTAAAAAACTCCAAATGTTTCTTTGGAGTATAGGAGGTGGAATATTTAGGTCATATTGTATCTCACGAGGTTGTTAAGGTAGACCCTAACAAAATTAAATCCATTAATGAATGGAAAATCCCCACAACCCTAAAGCATATTCAAGGATTCCTTGGGTTTACAGGGTATTATCGCAAGTTTGTTAAGAATTATGGGATACTAGCAACGCCCCTAACAACATTACTGAAGAATGATGCATTTTCTTGGACTCCGGAAGCAACTAAGGCCTTTGAACATCTTAAAAAGGCAATGTGCCAATCACCGGTCTTAGTTATGCCAAACTTCACAAAAACCTTTATTATGGAATGTGATGCCAGAGGAAATGAACTTGGTGTTATTTTAATGCAAGAAGTGAGACCAATTAATTTTGAAAGTCGTCCAATCAAGGGAAAGTATTTACACATACTTATTTATGAGAAGTAAATGTTGGCAATACTACATGCACTATAGAAATGACGACCTTACCTAATGGGAAGACACTTCAAGGTAATAACATATCACGATAGGCTTCAATACTTTTTGGAACAAAGATTATCTCTAGAAGAGCAACAAAAATGTATCACAAAGATGTTGGGTGATGACTTTGAAATCATCTACAAAAAAGGAAAGCAAAATGTTGTTGCAGATGCACTTTCAAGAAAGGATGAGGATTTGGAAGCATTTTTATGTGTCATTTCTATTATCCAACTTGATTGGATAACTAAAGCAAGGGATGAATGGAAGAATGACGAAGATGTGTGGACACTTATTCAAAATTTGTAGCAATATCCTAATACATCAAATACATTTTTCTTGAAAAATGATTCATTATGGTACCAAGATTATTTATATATCTGTAAGAATTCCCAACTCAAACAAAATATTATTTTGGAATTGCACACCTCCCCCTTAGGAGGAAACTCAATATTTTTAAAAATTTACCATAGGGTCAAGAAGGAATTTTTTTGGGATGGCCTTAAATATGATATTTTTGTGGTAGAATGTTTGGTTTTCCAACAAAATAAAGTTTAGACAATTAAGATCCCTGACTTGTTAAAACCTTTATACATTTCAAGTCAACATTGGGAGGCGGTCTCAATGAATTTTATCATAGGTTTACTCAAGTCTTGAGGAAAGAGTGTCAAAATTGTGGTAGTTGATAAACTTACCAAGTAGTCACACTTTTTTTCATGATATCATACTTTTAAATCCAGTATCGTTGCTACTGCATTTATGGAAATAATTCAAAACTACATGGAAACCCAAAGATTATTGTAAGTGACATAGTTCCCATTTTCACTAGAAATTTTTGTACAAAACTATTTTCTTGTCTTATTACTCAATTAGCTCATATCTCATCTTATCATCGTCAATTTTATTGGAAAGCAGAGATAGTGAAAAAATGGTTGGAAGGGTATCTTAGTTGCTTTGTATCTGATAAACAAACACAATGGGTCAAGTGGTTACCTCTGGTTGAGTGGTGGTATAACACTTTCTTCCATACTGCAACAAAAATGAAACCATTTATGACACTTTATGGATATCATTCATCGTCCATCACATCATCTTTAAGAGAAAATTATCAGGTTCAAATAGTGGAAGATCACATCAAGCATCAAAAACAAATTCTCCATCTCTTAAAGGACAACCTCACTCTGGTGTAAAATCGATTGAAACAACAAGGATATCAACATTACAATGAAATAAGTTTTGATGTAGGTGATTGAGTATTTTTACGTCTACAACCATACAAACAAAAGTCCCTCAAGCAAGCTATGAAGGATAATAAATTATCACCCAAGTAGTATGGTCCTTACAAGGTGTTACAAAAGATTGGTACTATGGCATACAAATTGGAGCTGCCTGCATCTTCTTGATTACACCCAGTTTTCCATGTTTCATGCTTAAATAAGGTTATCGATGACAAGCTCCCAGTTTAATTAGTATTTCTAGAACTTGACAAAGAAGGAAAAATCATATTGGAGCCTGAAGCAATCACGGAAACAAGAACCCGACAACTATGGAATCGATCAATTTCAGAGTATCTCATTAAGTGGAAGACCTTACCCACTGAAGATTCTACATGGGAGGATGATAATTTTATACAAAAGAATCCAACACTACTCAAGCATTGAGGACAACACCTTTTTGAAGGAGAGGGACATGTTAGGTCCCTATAATACTAGTGTAGCCCCCTTATTGTTTTATTAATGTAACCCTCTATTGTTATTGTTGTTCCCATGTGTTATACAGAATTTATACGTACTGATAATTATATCTTCCCTAAGTGGGTAGTTACACTTAGAACAACTGAAGTAAAGATGTTTAGCCTTTTACTACAATAAACAAATAAGATAAAGGAAATTGTGATCCTTCGCTTCCTTTGATCTCCTTTGAATTTCTCCCGTCACTCTTGTTCAAACTGAATTCACTCAATTGGTACCTGCCAACATAAACAGAAGATGACAATAATCAAAGCATATGATCTATTTATTGTAAAAAACTGGAATCGATAACATTTGAACATACACTCATCATAGATATAGGCAAAAGCATTGGAAAAGGAACAAACAACTTTATTGATTGATAGAAGGAGAAGTTACACCCAATGTGGTTCAATCTCGTGTCACTCATCCAACTTAGTCCAAACCCTCATCACACTAATAGCAACATCAATCCAACATCATAACATTACTTGACAATGATTTCAAGTCTCTAAAACAATAATATTTCTCTATAATCTCCAAGCTCCAGCCCCCTTGATCACTATGATGAGTGGTCAATTTATAGGGAAATATAAGTGGTTTTTTCATAAATGGGGTATTGAATGGTTTTCCATAATTGGATAGTTAGTTTCCATGGAGAAATGGATGAGAGGATAGAGTATTAGATGATCCATAACCTATCCATAGTCGAGCTCATAGGATAAGATAAGCGCTGGGCATCCTCTAGAATGTTCTAGAATCAAGGAATATTCCCAGAATCCTATGCCAATTTCGTTCATCCTTGCCTAGTGCAGGCTTGAGTGGGCTTAGGTGCTCTACAATGCAGTCTTGAATGGGGCTACCTGCTATGCATAGCACTTACCCCTGACCAGGGGTGCAATGGTGATCCAAGGAAGCACTTCAATAGGGTTTGAAGTCAGGAAACTCTCATGGATGAAAGCACTCAATGAGGTGGCATGTAGCAACTGAATTAGAGTTTGATAGACCTTGTTTACATTGATTTTATTGTCAGGGGTGATGTGCCCAAATAGACCTGTAACAGCTGCCCCCTAAAGCATGAAGTCAAAAATAATAATGTTGAGTGATATGCTTTATGATGTAATGAAGAGGATCTAAAGAAGATGGTGACCTGCATCAATTACAATACATTATATCATGATATTTTTGAATTTTTCATGAACTCTTGAGGGAAGGCATACCCATACTCAACATATAAACTTTTCATTACATTTACATAAATCAGATAGTCAAAATATAGATCCATGACTATCTGTGTAAAGCCACTGTACAGATGATTTAGTACTCTCCTGAAATCGTAGCACAGATGGATGAAACTATACATGGGATCTTTTATATCATCTAACCGTTTTCTCAAGTACGAGTATAACCATGTGAAAATGTGATCTGAAGTCAAACATGGGAAGACACCGTCTAATTACCAACCAATGATGTAAGTTGTTAACAAACGCGAGAGAAATCACCAATAATGATAATGATTCTCAAGGTACTACAATACAATCTGCATGGTGTGAATGGATGTTTTGATGTCGAACACCATACAAAGTCTTTCGATCAAAGGCCTGCGATGTCAACCTGTCGTTGGAAGCGAGAAACTTACCTTTGATGTATGCAAGCCTCAAGGTACTGGAAGGGTGTTTCTATGTCAATTTCCTGGATAATGTGTTGATGTCGACAAGAAGCAACTCATCGCAGGAGGGCCTTGATGTATCCCCCATCAACGACATGAAATGAATGTAATGATTTTAAAGAAAGAATGTTGTTGGTGACACAATGTTCAGGAATGGCGGTCATGAAAATGAAGGTTTATGAGTATTGCAAAGGATGAATTTTACTGAGTGACTTCTCTTGAACATGTCGGCTACACTAAATGAATTGGAAACATTGACCCAAAACCAAAGTGATGGATGGTGTGATAGACCATAGGTATGATAATCATCAAGTAGATAACCCAACCTAAATAGTCACAGAGATGATGTGAAAGTGTCATGTTCAAGAGCGACTCGCTACCATAAAGTGATTTGTCCCTTTTCCCATTTTCCCCAGTCATTGTTGACCAATACCTCTTTATTTTTTTTAACAAGCTTGAGGAGAATAACATATGCTTGAAGTATAATTCCACCCTTCGGATGAATCCATCACTATATGATGTTTTAACGAGTCTAGCGAAGGTGAAACTTGGTCTTGTCATGGTGGACAAGTTTGTCGCTATTTGATGTTTTAACGAGTTTAACGACAATGAGAACTCGGTCCTTTTCATATTTAGAGAGTTGGAAAAGGGACAAAAGAAAACTCCACACGTTCTTTTTCGTAAATTTTTCTCTCAAGTCCGAAAAAGCATAAAATAATACAAGAGAGAACCTATTGACCATGTTCGATCAACGTATTCCTCTTTTGTAAGTAATCTATCTCATTCCATAAAAGTGTTAAACTTATACTGAGTAGATGTTGTTTCCAATCCGTTTATGAGCTGAAAAGGCCAAGTGCCGGATAATATTTTCTAATTTTGAGAGTTTGAAAAGAGCTGAAAGAGGACTCTACTTAGAGGAACGAGTGGTGTCTAAGATAGCAACTGGTTCTGGTGATGTTGGAACTTCTCGAAACATGCTGATTTATGTGAAGAGGTTGGCTAATAAAACCACTCATTGTTGTGGTTCCTCAGGAAAGGAAAAATAACCAAGTGAAAGCATATGATTGGCCAAAGAGATGGTGGCGATGGAATGAAACAACCAAGGCTCATATAGAAGAAATTAGCTAATAAAAACAACAATCATGAGATGTAAATTGGGCATGGGTTCATTTTTACACAAGCTTGAACCATGAAGAACTCTGCTTGGATTCAGTTTCATGTTTACACAATCTTGAAATGAAAAACTATGCATGAGATTGGTTTACATGCCCCCAGCATGATGACTTGATTCTAGGTGCATGCCCCTCAAGCTTCATTACATTCACCTAAGTAGACTACTCGTGGCTATCAGGTGGATGGAATGAAGGTTCATTTACAAGATCAAGTGAAAGACTTGACTGGAATTTTACGAGATCTAATCAAAGACTCGAATTGGAACTTTGCTCCAGGGGACCTTGTTTCATTTTTTTAATGAGATTGACACAAGACAAGGAACTATACTTAGATTCCTTGTTTCATTTTTTAACGAGCTTGACACAAGACAAGGAACTATGCTTTGGGACCTGTTTCATTTTTTAATGAGGTTGGCACAGTAAAAGAACTATCCTCATATTCCTTGTTTCATTTTTTAACAAGCTTGACACAAGACAAGGAACTATGCTCATGATTCCTTGATCACGACCCATAAGAGGTCATGACTTCCAAGAGGTTCTCATTAGATGGGAGAAAATGCTCTGGAAGGGATACATAGCAAGGAATCCATTAGAGAGATTTGGTTCCAATGCCCCCAGTACATAATGCACATCATCATGGAATTGAACATTTGTTGATGTAGGCATGGAACAGGTTGCCACATAATTGACCCGTGGTGGGGAAGATAACATTGGGACAAAAGGACCATTAGGGAAGATGGTTGATTGGAAGCCATATTTGGATCGGGAAATGAAAGTTGGTCAACGATGACAATTCTGCCTTCATGCAGGTAACACATCACTCGAAAGAGTGTTGAAACAATAGCTCCCATGCCATAAACATAGTCGCGCCCAAGAAGTAAATTGTAATCTAAAGGGCCTGGGACTACCATCACATTGAGATAAATAATTTTCCTCCCAAAGTAA
The DNA here is from genome assembly GCA_000404065.3 of Pinus taeda. Lineage (NCBI taxonomy): Eukaryota > Viridiplantae > Streptophyta > Pinopsida > Pinales > Pinaceae > Pinus > Pinus taeda. The sequence continues at coordinate 58,415 of APFE030580106.1, forward strand.
TAGGCAACTGAAGAAGGATCCCTAATGGCTGATTGGTTCCTCTGTTAAAAGCAAACAAATTCTGGGTAATAGGCACAAGTGGCAGCAAACCGAGCACCTTCCAAGCAGTGGAGGAAAGGATACTCACAAATGCACCTTCATCTATAATAGTGCCAGATACAATCATATTATAAACATGTACTATGATCTGGAAAGGCACATAAGAAGGAAGACGACATCTTGCCAGTCGATTCCAATCAAAGGAAGTGACTAAACTACTTGGAAGGGGTATCGTAAGAACGAGAGAATTACCCCCTTGAGTTACAAGAACGGGAGGATTTTCCTCCTGTCTTGATGGAACATGAGGTTTTCCTCCAAGCTAAGTGGAATCTAAAGAAACGAAAAGAACTTGAGTGGAAGCTAAGGTTCTTTCTCATGTGATTCACGCTGAAGCTTTTCTTTTATAAATATGACTGATCACAGAAGCCTCAATTCTACCAACTTGAGTGGTATCATACTCACTCTCTATGGGAAAGGTACGATTAACTGAAGGTGAAATCGGGTCAATTGTTTCCTCGACCTGTGATTGGTTAGGTATAGACTAATGGGATTCACATTCAGAGAGAGTGGGTTTGACCAATAATTGGTTTGGGTCAGTCACTTCATCAACTAGTGAAGGATTAAGGGAGAGTCTCCTGTAACCACATGGAAGTCACCACAGAAAAGCAGGATAGTTATCCAACACTTTTTGGGCTTCATCCAGATGGGGACAAAGGTGAATGGGGTGATTCCCTTCGCATAACCTACATGGAAACTTAACTTTACCCCTCTTTCCATGAACTTTACCACCACTAGTTGATAGTGTGTCACCAGCATGATCTCCAGAAGTTGATGACACGAGATGATGTGAACGAGAAGACCATTCTTCTAAGATCTGATGAATACCAGAACCATTTCGAAGAAGATGGTCTCCCGTACAAATTTTGCAAGGATATCGAATTTTGTGAGGCTTATCGGACGATTTATCATCAGAAGTTGCATTTGAAGCAATGGTTGCTTGGTTCCCCCCCCACTAAATTTTCTTCTTCTTCTTCTTCTTCTTCCCTTTCTTCTTCTTCTTATCCACTTGGTTACTAGTGTCAATACTTTCACCAGGCGAAGAGGAAGAAGGGGAGGAAGAAACAACTGACGAAGAAAGTAAAGGGTCAACTTTAGGATCAACTTGAGGTTGATTTTGTCCAGTTCTAGGACTATTCAGTTGCAGGGCTAAGGAGGTTGAAAACAACCATACTGGCAAGCCAATAGTAAGTCCCGGAAGGGACAATGTAGCCATATAAGGATCACTAATATTTCCAAAAGGAGGAAAATGACTAGGATCCCATCAAAAGGAATTCCTTGATTGGTAGACTCCAGGAGTTGTTGCCATATGTCTCAAACTAAGATCAACTAAGTGACGTGGAGGATGTTATCCGCGGTCAGTTAATTTTATTTTAATCAAAATAACATAACAAAACAAAAGAGGGATAATATAGGCAAAAGGATTACCAAGTAACTGTGAACTGCAATATACTGCCTTAGTAAACCAAGGACTTAACATACATGCAGGAAATCTCCCGGAATGTTGTTTTCGGTGTATCACAATATACAAGGCAACCGACTTGGTTACCTATGGATGGATAGCAACCTAATGTAGTCCTCCAAAATATACTTGAAAGTACGTGGAGGCCCAATCTGTGTCAGTGTTGTCTAATGTGAAACCGCATAGTGAGAGCATTCCCTTATACTTTTCGTACTATAACACTGCCCAATATACCCTAAAGTACGTGGATGAGCTACGATATACTTACGTACATGGAATGAGGTATCACACTCGGAATATATCGCAGACCATTAGTGACAGCTGCTATGTTTAATGATGCCAGGACACATCTCTAGCCTAGACCTCTAAATGTTATGCGTTAAGTTACAATGATCCATTATGTTAATTAAAATAAATTTTATTTGATCTTGTTTAAAAGTTTGCCTTTCAGGTTCACCATGTGATGTTTCTAAAACTCCTAGAATGCAACTAAGATGGGAAAAATTCTTTTCATTTGATTTAAAAAATGAAAACCGTAACTAAAAGGGATAAAGCAATCATAATCTTTAAACAAAGAGCATAGAGCACATCTAATGCAACTTTCCCTATACCATTCCTCCAAGCACACACAAAATTCTAAATGCATTACGCATGTTTTGGTTTCATTCCTTTAATGTTTAGATGAACATAAAGAAACTAAAAAATGAAGACTTTACAGTAGTTTCTTTTTCAAAGAAATGAAGACTTTATGACAATTCTTTTTCAGAAAAGTAAAGACTAATCAATGTAAGCTAACTTTGACAATGAATTGATAATGATAAAGAAATATCTTAAGAAACACTAAACAATCAAGGTCAAAGTAGGGATAGGAGAGGAAATGCAAACTGATTTCAGAGACAAAGAAAAACATTGATCTTCAGCAAACAACATCATAAGCAACTTTGGAAAAAATCAAGCAAAAGATGGGTTTTTTGGCTTGACAGGGACTAGTGCAGCCCTGAGTGGGAGACAATGCAATGCAGAGCACTATCTCTAAGTCAAGGGTGCTCTGCAGAGCACTGTCCCCTGACCAACGGTGCTCTGGTAACAAAACATTCCTAGAGTAGGCATTATAGTGGAAATTTTTTACCAAAAAAGCTTCAAAGTGACTAAAAAGAGATCAATGAAGTCAAGTAAAGTCTACTAGGATGTAATATGATAAGGGTAACTACCATGAACGATGGTCATTCCCCAGTATGGCCACCAATTTGTTATACATAATTTATACCTATGGATAAGTATATCTTCCCTAAGTGGGTAGTTACACTTAGAACAATTGAAGTAAAGATGTTTAACCTTTTACTACAATAAACAGATAAGATAAAGGAAAATACTTGTGATCCTTCGCTTCCTTTGATCTCCTTGGAATTGCTCTCGTCACTCCTGCTCAAACTGAATTCGCTCAATTGGTACCTGCCAACATAAACAGAAGACGACAACAAGCAAAACATATGATCTATTTATTGTAAACAAATGGAATTGACAACATTTGAACATACATTCATCATAGATATAGACAAAAGTATTGGAAAATGAACAAACAACTTTATTGATTGATAGAATGAGAAGTTACACCCAATGTGGTTTGATCTCGTGTCACTCAACTAGCTTAGTCCAAACCCTCATCACACCAATAGCAACTTCAATCCAACAACATAACATTACTTGACAATGATTTCAAGTCTCTAAACCAACATTATTTCTCTATAATCTCCAAGCTCAAGCCCCCTTGATCACTATAATGAGTGGTCAATTTATAGGGAAATCCAATTGTTTTTGTCATAAATGGGATATTGAATGGTTTTCCATAATTGGACAGTTAGTTTCCATGGAGAAAGGGATGAGAGGATAGAGTATTAGATGATCCATAGCCTATCCATAGTCAAGCTCATAGGATGAGATAAGAGTTGGGCATCCTCTAAATATTCTAGAATTAAGGAATATTCCCAGAATCTTATGCCAATTTTGCTCATCCTCGCCCAACGCAGGCTTGAGTTGGCTTAGGTTCTTTGCAACGCAGCCTTGAATGGGGCTAATTGCTCGGCAGAGCACTTACCCCTGACCAGGGGTGCGCTGGTGACCCAAGGAAGCACTTTAGAAGGGTTTCAATGTTGATCCTAGTTAGCTATTGTGGCATGAATGCCAAATTAAAATGCTCTTATTTCAAAAAAATGTGGTCAAGTCAAATTTGTAAAAATCTTGGAGAACTTTTTATCAATTGCAACTGAACGTACGTTGAAAGAGCTTGGAAAATATACATGCTACATACATGTTCGCTACAAGAGTTACTGCTCCATTTTTGTGTAATTGGTGTGTAGAGGCAACAACTAGCCTAGAGTGTAGCACAGATACAAGAGCAAGGTTCCACTTGGTGCGAGGAAACAACTACCTCACCTAGTGTGTGTAACATTGAAACAAGAGCAAGGTTCCACCTAGTGCGAGGCAATAACTACCTCACCTGGTCTCGACTCTCCTCTGCAAAATGAGGACATTCCTACCCCTTTTGCTTCATCCATAGTCATTATGTTCGGCTCATATAACAAACCATTGTCTCCAACTAACTATGTGGGAAATGGCATTGAGCTTATGTCTCATAACCCAACATTGACTTGGAGCCTATGTCTCAGCCTGAGGATATCGTTCTTGTTAGTCCACAATCTCGACAAATATTACCTTTTAAGAAAAAGTGATGGGCTAAGGTGAAGATGATCCCGCATAATGGGTTTGGTAATATCGGGGTTCTTGTTTATTATTGGAGGCATATGATCACTTCCGCACTTCTCATCGCATTATTTCTCCTATTTGGGCTCTTAGAGATTTTCCCATGATGTCCTATTCTCCATGAAGATATTGTCTCTTCATATTAGGGGGATGAGGGGTGCCTCTAAATTACAAGCCCTGAGACACCTGATAAGGACTCAACATCCCTCTGATATTCTCCTATAGGAGACCATGATGGATAGACACAAGGTTTGGCCAATTTTTTTTATCTTTTCTGGTTGGAGGGTTTGTACCTTAGATTCCTGTGGGATTTTTGGTGGTCTTGCCACTATTTAGAATCCGGGGATTGTTAACTTTTTGGCATATAAATCATTTGCAGGGATTTTATTATCAAGTTTCACTAGAGGATCTAGGTCTTGTATTCACATCTTAAATATATACACCCCCTATATATCGAGATAGAGATTCTGGGACCATTTGGATTATTGTGGCATATTGAAGATTGGTTCACTAATTTTGGTAGGGGACTTGAATCTCATTGTGGTTGTGTATGAGATTTGAGGTCCTAGGTGTAAGTTGGATCATACCATGACCTGATCATCATTTAGTGGTGCAGAGATGGTGCTTGGAGGGATTTGATTTCCCTTTTAAGTTCAATCACACATGGTTACCAAATCTGGAATTTGTGGAGTTGGTATGATCCAATTGTTGAGATTGTATTGGTTATGATGGTTACACACAAATGGATTTGATCAACCATAAACTTTAATTTATGAAGAAAGTGGTCCATGGCTAGGAGAGGACACAAAAATTTTAAGAGAATTATTTGAGATTGAACATAAGTTATTGGTGTTGGTTGCTCTTACCTGACATGATATTTTCTCAGATTCACATATGACATTGGTCTTGGCCTTGGGAGGCCATAAAAGCAAGATTCTTTAGCTCTAGGAAGAAGAATGGATACTTAAAAGACAAGTTATCTGGATCAAAGGAGGATATAATAACGTGAAGTTTTTTCACAATTACACTTAAAAAAGGAGACGATAAAACACTATGTGGGAATTGAAGGATGACTATGGTAATAAACTCTCTTCACTCAAGGATCTACATGTGAAGGCGGTTCGATATTTTGGTGATCAATATAAAGCCCAAGAAGGAGTGGATATTCATAAGAAACTGTAAGTCATCAATACATATCCTAAAATTTTTGATGATGATTCTAATGCATTATTGGATATGCCGATCTCTTAGAAAAGCTAGTGGCTGTGTTAAAGTCATTTACAGAGATAAGAACCTCAGTCCGGACGACTGGTTGGTTGAAATTTTTTTCATTTCTCAGATATTATGGGGTCGGATTTACTACTTATTGTTGAAGAAACAAGAACATTTGGTTTTATTCTTGGCTCATTGAACCCTATTTTTATTACTTTGATTGCAAAAGTATCTAATCCCTCATAATTTAGAGACTACAACTCCATTTCATTATGTAACATGATATATAAATTGATATCTAAGATCATCGCCAATCGGTTGAAAATCACTTTATCTAAACACATTGAACTAGAGAAATATGGATTTATGAAACATTCATAGATACATGATGAAGTAGTTACAACACATGAATGCATACACTCTATCAAAGTAGTAAAGAAGGACACTATTTTACCGAAATTGGATTTACATGAGGCATTTGATTATATGGACTGCTCCTTCCTTCATCTGGTTTTGCATAAATTGGTCTTTGTTTGTGCCATTGCTTGGATTATGGCTTGTATATCTTTGACTAATTATGTAGTTTTAATCAATGGGGTGCCTTCTGACTTCTTCAAGGCATCTTGTGGGATGAGACAAGGTTGTGCCTTATCACCTCTTCTTTTCCTTCTTGTCATCGAGGTTATTTAACATGATGCTCTCTGAGGCACATCTTTGTGGATATTTTACTAGGGTGGGGATCACTAAACATGATTTTATCACTCATTTAATATTTGCAGATGATATTTTGATTTTTGGGAAACCATCTTTTAGAGAATGACAAGGATTACATCTGATCATTTGTCTCTTTGGAGATACTACCCATTTATATATGAACAAATTGAAGTCATTGTTGATTTATGCATACATTATTGAGACGTTGGTGCAGGAGATTTCTAGATTATTTGTTGTGGACAGGGAGCCATTGGACTTAGGATTCAAATATATCAGTTTCCTCCTAAAGTTGAATAAATATGGTATTAAATTTTGGAAATGGCTTATTGAAAATTTTGAAAACAAATTGGCTACTTGGTCCCAGAAATGTCTCACATTGGGAGGTAGAGTGGTACTGATACAAATAGTTCTTCATAACGTTGCAGTTTATTGGATGCATCTATATATGTTGCCCAATTACATCATCAATACGATCAATTTGATCATATCAAATTTTATTTGGGTTGGTTTCGATGACAAAAAAAATAAAATCGTCTAGCTTGTTTGGAGTCATTAACATTGAGGAAGGAATATGGGGGTTAGGATCTAAAGGACCTACAAGAATTTGGTTTGGGAACTAATTATGAAAATCCCTTGGTGGTCACTTATAGGAGATGGAGTCTATCAACATATCATTTGTGAACACACTCTTCTAGCTCCTCTATTAAGACTGATTCATAATCGAGGAATATATTTTCTCAGTCAGAATAAAAGAAATAATGGACACCCACTTATGATTTGGACCAGTTCATAAGATCTTGGCTTATACGGTGAGATGACAACAAATTGGAATAGGTATGTTCAAAACCTTTCAATCATAGGTATTTCTTGTAGTGAATAGGTTGATATTCTTACTTGGGTAGGTTCCTCTGACCTATGACAACTCTTAGTGAAGGATGCAGAATGGTACCTCACTCCTTCACCTCCGGAATCAACCTCCTTTAGATGGTTTTATAAAATATGGGGATAGAACATACCTCACAAGTTAAAGTGTTTTCGTTGGTTGGTTTGGAGAAACAAGATATTGACATGGGACAACCTATGTCATATGGGCTTCCATGGCCAGGGTAGATGCATTTTATGTGAATCCAATAAGGAAAAGGTGACTCATCTATTTCTCAAGTGCTCTTGTGAATTCTATCTGGTTTGGAGTTTTGAATATATTCAATTTACAGGTAGTTTGGAACTCTTCTTAAATGGAGGCTTGTTTATAAGGTATTTCCACACTTCCTTTATTTATAGTTTGGGGCATTTAGTGTTGTTGAAATGCATATGTATTCAAGAAATTTCCTCCAAATATAAATGAATCGTGCATAAGGATTGCTGCATATTTTAGGGAATTTGAGCTTGTGCATTGTAAGAATTCGGCGAGATGCATCATTCTGATTAATTCCTTGGCCATATTTCTATTGGGATTCTTTACATCAGAGAATTTTTTAGGTCTAAGATGGGCCTCCTAAGGAATATTATAAAATAATAGTGGAAATAATAAAATAAGGTTAGATTACATCATCAAATTTTAGAGGAAAAAAAAAAACTATTTTTTCAACTTATATTTTCATCTTATCTTCCTATGGTTTTACTTAAATTCTGGGCGGGAACACTCGTTGGATGCAAAATTTAATTCCTCATCCAAGGAGTACCCATGTCTCATACTTTTGATGGACACTACTACCCAAAAAATAAGAAGTACAAGAAAAAAACGCGATTCCAATCACGATTTTAACATATTTCTCATTTTTCATTTAGCAGGGTCCATCAAAAGTATGCAACATGGGTACTCCTTGGATGAGTAATTATTTTTTTCATCCAACGAGTGCTCCCACTCGAAATTTGAGTACAACCGTAGGGAGATAAGTTGAAAGTATGAGTTGAAAAAAAAAAGGTTTTTTTTTTTTTTAATCTTTTTAATTTTTTACTCCAAAAATGGTGAATCATTCCCCATGGTTGGCATCATCATATTGAATCCTATTAGTTCTTATAAAGTTGATTTTGTTGTACATTTTTGTTTTGAGACCCATTTTTCACGTCAAAATTTCTCTAATGATAGTGCTGCTAACAACAACACATATGTATGTGGTGCTTATTTTATTTTAAACCATGGTCATCATTTCCACTTATGTTGCTCAAGAGGATCTAGCACTAATACAAGAGTTGAGGTCATCACTCTCTGGTGGTCGTTATTATGTGCTAAGTGGCTAGGGATTGTGTCAATGGATACTTATGGTGATTCCAAGGTGGTGGTAGAGCAGGCCTCCAAACAGGATGCATTGAATCCTCCTCCACTAAATAATTGTTCATCTTTGAATAATTTCATATGATTACATATTCTCATATACATAGGGAATCGAATGGAACCGTTGACTCTCTGTCTAATACTGGGCACAAATATTCGTTTGGGGAAATAATATACTCATTTGAAAAGAACATACTTCAATATTATGGGAAAATACATTTCACTTGATATTGCAACTTGGTTGATATGTTGGTCATTGATTTTATTAGGCTATGAGAATAGGTTTTGGAACTAAAGAATTTTGCTTGATCTACATACAATTACTTATTGGCAATACAATGTATTGATATCACAGATGATACTTACGTATTATAGTCACTCACCAACAATGATGGTTTTGCCAAATATCTTTCTCAAAACTATTCATTTATACTTGAATTGGATTAGTCTCTATGCAGGCAATATATGTGGACTTTGTCATATGATGAAGTCTTATTTCTATGAGAGGGTTGTATTGTAATTTGACTATATGTATCGGTTTTTTTGGGCAAGTGATAGTAATTAGCTAGATAATTTAGTGTTGGAGAGTAGTTTAATTGGATAGTTATTGAAATTTTATATAACAGGTGGACAATATGGTGGAAAATAACTTTCCCATTTTGGTCATATTTTTGAAAAATAGATCTTTTGGCCATATGTAAACAACTTATTGTGATATTAACTCTGTTGGTTTTTTCTTTATTCAAAAAAAAAGTAAAATTATATAATTAAGTTTGCATATTTACATTTTTACTCCTACTTATTAAAGTGTTGAAGAAAACATAAATAATCGCTAACAGTAACAACTATAATAAAGAGGATGATAATGATCTCATCCAACTATCTAAACTAAACTCAATCAATAACCTTTGTGTGTGATATATTATTAATAAATTAAAATATTAAATATATATTTCTTATTTTAAATTATAAAACATTTTTTTTTAATTTATTTATTTATTTATTTATTATTAAGTTTATATAAAATAAAAGACAAATATTATAAAGAGGCAACAAAAATTAATAATATTAGATGTGAAAAGAGTACTAAGGATGAGATACTTTTATATTTTTTAAGATAAATATTTTAGAATATGACGATGATGATGATGATGATTAATGATATGTCAGACTTTAAGAAAGTAAGAGATTAATTGAGATTCTTTAATATTGTATTTCTATGATCGAAAAGAAGGGAGAGAAGCGTTCCTAGATCACCATAGTTTTGTTGATTTAACAAGTCAAGAAGGTTGGTAGTCTGACAAAGATTTTGAAAATTAGAACGGATGTGAGTAAGAGTTAGGCAATCCAAGAGAAACTGTTTTTCATCTTCAACCCTCTTAGTATCACAAAGGTGAGAGGCTCTTTTGTCCCAAGGTGTTTTGGGAATTGACCAATGCCCAATTTCACTTTGAAGCTCATGAAAATTAGTTCTTATATTGACAATGTTCATTTTCTTCTTATCACTGGTCAAGGCAAAAATATAATTTGGCTATTAAGGTTGGGGTTGATCACCTCCTTATAATACCTTAGCTTCCTTTTCCCCTTTAACTCTTTATCATCCACAACTTATCCTTAAATTTGGAGGTAATAATATTTTTAATATATCCTTATTCTCTAATATGATCTCCTCCTTTACCCCTAAGTGGTCTAGCCAAGCCTGGGCATCCTTATACAAACCTCGCTTGAGCCGGAGGTGGGGGTTTCGCAAGAATTAGAAGCAATTTTGTGGAACCTCTTGGCTTCCATGTTGTATAACTTCTTCTTATACAGAAGATACCTGGGGAGAGGCTAGCTTCAATCAAGAAGACGTGGTAGGGAGTCTTATTTCCTTTGATCTTGAGGTTGTAGGTTATAAATTGCTTTTGGATCAACTCAATATTCCTCCACGATTCTCTAGATATACTACAACCCTAAATCTCACATCCATATAAAATAACAAGGGTGATGAGAGTCTCAAAGATGATTTTTTACTCCAAACCCAAAGATATGTAGACTTACAACTGTTTTCACGCCCATAATAAACTTTCCAACCACCAATTATCCTTTTCTCAAGGCTATAATAATGTTATAATTCTAGTTGAGCTCATGGTGAATTTTATTACCATATTTATATGAAAAAGTTTTCTCAAATAATTATTATTATAGATGAAATAATAAGTGACATTGTGATAGTTAAATACTTATAATTTTAAATAGTTATTAACATTATAATTAATCACACAATTGCTAAAAAAAATTATTTAATTTTTAAAAAAATAAATTTTAAATAAAAAATTATTGAAATTTTATAAAAAATTAAATATAAAATAAATGAAATATATTAAAAATAAACAAATAAAATTCATAAATAAAATTAGAAGAAATAAACTTTATAAAATAAAATTCACCAAATTTCACACATCTCCAACCAAATAAAATTCACCAAATTTCACACATTCACATGTGTAGGTGGGATTGGAGATGTACAATTGAATTTTTTTTTACGTTTTTGAGGATGGAAATGGATTCAACATTATCAAAAATTTGAGGTACTCAAAATCTTGAAGTTTGACATAGGTAATTTAGATTTACAAAAATCCCTCCCGGATTTTATCAAAGTCTTACTAAAATTTCCATAATTTTCAAAGCAAATTTGCAAACTAATTAAGCTACCGATATAATTAGTGATGAAAAAAATAAAAAGATGTAATTAGTCATGAAAAAAATAAAAAAAACCGATTATTACACATTGTAAAAGAAAAAAAAACATATTGCTTTTAGTTATGCACCATTGAACCCTAACTCTTTATCAACCTTTACATGTCCTCGTCTCTATCTATAAGTTTTAATTCATAATTATTATCTTCTATATTTTAATAACATTTAAAAAAATTAAATTAAATATACTAAATTTTATCTAAACAAAATCCTCCCAGTGAGACAAGGTCCAACAATTTCAGTGGGGGTGAATTTCCATCTAAATCGAATAACTTTTTCAACTATTTTTTTAAGAAATTGGATTGTGAAAGTGGTTTTTTTTGGAAACATTGTGTGAGTGTTTTTTGTTTTTTTGTTTTTTATGGTGGAAATAGATTAGTCACAATAAAGAACTTTTAAGTACTTAATCATGAATTTCTAGACACTTAATTATGAAGTTTGACCATTGTTCTTAGATTTTAAAAAATTTCCACCAAATTTTTATCAAAATTATGTCAATTATACTTAAATTAATTTCTATAATTTTCAGACTAAAGCCTTTGCTTAGAATACTCGCTATAAATTGGATTGAAAAAAGTTTCTTGCATGTTGAGATTTGTTTGAAAAAACAGTCACAAATAATCGACTTGCTATTGGACAGTTAATGAGCTAAACTGTAATTGGATAATATACTTAAATCCAACCATAAGCATATACAAATTTACCGTTATTTTCTGCCTAAAAAGCTTTAAGTTTTTTTAAGTTTAGAAAGAAGTGGCAAGTAAATGTGACGCAAACAACCCAATCTACCACTATATCCTGACACATCTCTTTCCCCAGAATGGTAAACTGCACGGCCTATTCCCAAAAGCAAGATTCCGATCCATTCAACAATATCCATCGTCTTACCTTATCCCGCTGCATCGAAATTCCAAATACAACAACGCCTTCCGTTGATTTCAGCTACGACAATCCTTGCCGTCCATTTGTTATTGTGGGAATTACCATGAATGTGCGCCTAGGGTTTGGAAGGACTTTTATATATTCAGAAACCCTAGACCTTGGGTGCAACAGGGTCACCTTTGTAATTATACTGGAGGACCGCAGTTGAGATCTCATAGGTCCAGAAATGGAAGGGCTGGAGGGCGGTGGTTGTGAGAAATGAGATGGCAGTTGGGCCATGGCCGCCTCTGCTTATTGGCTTGGTAGGAACAGGCGGGCTGGCATAACTCCGCCCATATTTTACTGTCAGAGATGGTCAGAGTTTTGCCAGTTCCGCCCATTCCTACTGTGCTTTTTAAGTAATTTTAGAAATGGAGCAATTCGATATGCTCGGTGCCTTTAAGTAATTTCAAAAATGGACAAATAGGATGTGCTCTGTAGGAGCATACATCGATGCTCGGTAACCGCTCTGCTATTTTTATGTACTGAAATTTTCTTCTTTACTTTATACATTTTGGAGGAGCGGTTAATTTTGCAGGCAATAGTTGTAGAGTAAAGTGCTAATTTGCAGATATTGGTGTTTTCTTAATCCTTCTGCCTTGGAAAGATGATTTTTCTTTGTAATTATTTTAATGTTTAGTTACTTTCTTTACCGATTTCAACAGTATCCGAGCATAGATCGGTAGATTTAATTTGTTTTGTAGATGCCTTGCTTTATACAACTTCATCCCTTTAATTTGTTTGGCTTATTTGGGATTTTCTCCAGTTAACTCCTGCCTTCAGAACCAAAAATGTTCACTGGATGTAGTTTATTTAAATGTTGAAGGGAAGTTACCCTTAGAAAATCAGAAGCTTAATTTTTTGGTCAGCAGTTGTCTAGGAATTTGGTATTAGGTGTTTTGAACTAGCGGCTGATGTTTACAATGATGATGTTAAAGATAAGCCTGGTGTGGCCTTGAGTAAATAAGTTTGCCTCCTGGAAATGTTACATGTATATGGGTAGATATTTGGCCTGATTTGATTGTGTCTCTTACTCCGTCGATACATCCTTCATAATTCCTGATTGCATTTATCAATGCCTTTTATTGTATCTTAATCCCTGATGATGTTCATCCCAGATCTGATTTTTCAGTAAAATCCATGTAACCTTGGACTCTCATTAATTTAATTTAATGTCAAATCAATTCAGGATAATACATTTTATTTAATAAATTTATTGTAATGGCTAACAATTTATTGTAACTTTAGATCAGCTTTAGTAATAAATTCATCTCAATTCTAAATTGGAAATATTCATAGATAATCTTAACATTGGATTGAATAGTAAATAAATAATGACTTACTAATAAAAGCTTAAAATTTCTCCTCCATTTTTCTAGATCTACACAAACAGACATAGATACAGATAAAATTGTTAAAGAACCTATGCTTTTCTGTTGTCCTTCGTGCAGTCATATTTGTATTTTTTGTTTTTGTTTTTCTTTTTCATAAGAGATCCAAAGCTACGTGTGATTCAAAGTTTAATCCATTGATTTTAGTTTCCTTATAGTAGTTTTAAGAAATTTCTTAGATATAATATTTTGTTCACATTGTAATTTTTTGGTTTGAATTGCAATAAAAAAAATGCAGATAAAAAACACCTGAAAAGTGGAAAAAAGTTAAAAACCACTTATCTTCCCCACGATGGATCTTGGCTCTACCTTGCTGTTATACCGTAATGTCTATGGTAGTATATTGAGAAATGGCGCAATGTTATCTGACGGTGTTATGAACGTAATGGTATATGACAGTATATCCAAAAATGGCGACGTTTAATGCAAGTATAGTTGTGTTTTTTATTTTATTTTTTTGTTCACTCATCTTGGGTATAGGTGACGTGACAGCTATGTAGAGTTGGAGATTGGGGATAGGTGACAGTTATGTAGAGTTCAATGAATATTTCTACCAGGTAGATTTCCTTATAGGGAATTATTTTATCTACCACAAGGATCACTTTTTCAAGTTTAACTCTGAGCCTCAAGTCTTTAAAAGAATTGAACCTATAACTTTTTAATAATCTCTTAATAGCAAAGATGCTTTAACAACAGGGTCTCAACCATTTGAGCTAACTCTCAGGGGTATCAACGATAGTTGGGTTTTATAGTGTGACTATTAGTCATTCTTTTGTGTAAAATGATATCAGATTGGTGCTGTCTAACTGTTCTATGTTTGGAGTTTTTTTAATTGAAATTGGTCTAAACAACTTTTGCTTACTCTCAATAATCTCTTAATAGCAAAGATGCTTTAACAACAGGGTCTCAACCATTTGAGCTAACTCTCAGAGGTATCAACGATAGTTGGGTTTTATAGTGTGACTATTAGTCATACTTTTGTGTAAAATGATATCAGATTGGTGCTGTCTAACTGTTCTATGTTTTGGAGTTTTTTTAATTGAAATTGGTCTAAACAACTTTTGCTTAGATCCTGAAAGATCTAATTCTGTTGTTTAAAATGTATTTTTAAATACATAAATAAATTCAGCTCCCAGAAAAATGGTTAAAACACTCAAATTACAAAAAAAGTTATAACTCCATCTCAACGAATTTCAACATAAAAATACAAGGGAAAAGTCTCCCCAATATAAAACAAATGGACTACAGCAAAACATAAAACAAATAAACTACTACAGCAAAACATAAAACAAATAAACTACGGCTATAACATATAATAAAACAAATAGGCTACAGCAAACATAAAACAAATAAATTACAGCTTACATATAAGAATGATCTTCTCTTGAAAACTTATGAGTCTTGAACTATACATTTGTTCTCGATCCAGATCTTCTCTTGAAAACTTGTAAGTCTTGAACTATACATTTGTTCTCGATCCAGCAAATAAATACATTTATCTTAATTGATGGTACGATGGATTTAAATTTAAGTGGAGAAGTGTATCCGTAGGTTTCACTTGGCATTGGAAATTTTTAATCAAGAACGCTTGTAACCAAGATAATGTTTGGTATGCATCACAAGATATGGTAGGCAGTAAAGGGACTTCATGACTCTGTAGATGTGTCTGCAAATTTGTTCATCTTGCAATAAAGGGATTTTATGTTTGAAGGTAAGTCGGGATTCTAGTTCTGTCATTCTGTTTCAACTTGGAACCTTGGTGACAAATATGCAATCAGGCTAGCCGGCGCTCAGAATCTGTGTTTCATGTCAACCAGTTCACTCTTTACACTCTACCTGACAGGCTAGCTCTGTATACAATAGATTTTTCAAACCCAGTTATACATAATAAACTTCCAGGTTGGTGGAGACAGTTTCCTTCCTTGCTGTTTTGGTGGTTACTTGGATGCCATCCCCCACACTATGGTTGGGACCCTAAGTGCTCCCCTTGGCTCTGGGAAGAGAGGGGCTTGGATTTGGGAAAGCATGTTAGTGGTGGTTTTGGTTTTTCCTGATCTCCACTCTTGACACTCCTACCTGACAGGCTATCTCTGTATATGATAGATTTTTCAAACCCAGTTATACATGATAAACTTCCGGGTTGGTGGACTGTTTCTTTCTTTGCTGTGCTGGTGGTTACTTGAATGCCATCCCCCACGCTACGGTTGGAACCTCGTGCTCCCATTAGCTATAGGAAGAAAGGGGCTTGGATTTGGAAACATGTTAGTGGTGGTGTTGGTTTTCTTTACCTAAGAGTCCTATCTCCGTTTTCCCAAAACTAATTAATTTCTTTTGAATGATTTTACGTTCTGTTCCTCCGTCTCTTTTAAGCGAGCCTGGTAAATAACTAGCCCAGAACTGAAAATTGTTTCATATTGGGTGAACTTTGAATCCACTGGATTTCTGTTTTCACTAATAATGAGTTCCATACTTCTTTGCTGAATTTACATTTCCCCATAATTGGTAACTAGAATCTCATGTTTATATATATATAACTTCATTTTCTTTGTAGAGAACCTTAGGTGAATTTTAGGCATGCACTTGTTGCGGTGTGGAATTTTGAAGATCAAATCTTTGGATGCTTAATGCATTGGCCACCCAAACTAACCCATTAATAATAAGGCCAAAGGTGTCTTAAGGGGAGTGACTCCTGTCTGGTCTCACTCTGTGACACTTGCCATCTGTTTATCCAGACAGCCAATTCTCCTCCACCTCTGCTGCGCTCCGATGTACAGTAAAACTCTAATAATACTAGCATGTACAGAGGCCAGGAATCTATAGCAGAGAGAGTCGAACCCTCGAGCACGAAGGCCAGCTGCGGGACAAGCAGGGTCGACCAGATGCCGAGGAAGGTGCCTTGCCTAGACTGCAGGGATGTATTGTATACCAGGAGCCCAGCCGATAAAATTGCCATTAGTGGAATACCGCCTATTTCTACCAGGAGGGCCGCATATTTTTTGTGTAGTATATATTTCATACTCGATTTAGTTTTGATTGTAACTTCCCAAAAACCGATTTCAACTTGGAAACTTAGAGGTGCATGGTTTTTTATTTCTGTTAATTTTAATTTTGGTTTCCATTGATAGTTTTGATGTCAACTTCTCAACCTCTAGGTGCTGGGCTTGGTTCTGAGCTTTGATTTTACGGTTTCCATCTATGCAAATCACTAGGGTGCATTTCAGGTTGAATTCGGTTTTGTTTTCAGGCTTCCCATACGCACCGGATTTAGTTTTAATTTAAATTTTGGAAACTACTGAATGCATATTTCAGATTTGAAATATTTTAGATGAGTTTTTATACTGTATTAATCCAGGGTTTAATTGTACAAAATATGATCGGTCTTGAAGGCAAGGTGATGAGGCCAACGAATAAAAGGTCCATCAACTGCACGGGCAGCATGGGGGGCCCATGGGAGGGCTGGGTCCTTGCACCTATGCTATCAGTAAGGGGACCCGTTGGAGGGCTGGGCTCTCACACCTATGATATCAGGAAGATGGCTTTGGTTGGCCTTCTGAGGTCAGCGTGGGTGGAGCTTCGAGAGTTTCGGATTCGTGTTAACTGATGAGTCCCGGTGGCGTTCCTATGCACCCTCTGGCTCCAGGCCGTTCATATGCTTGAGTGTGAAACAATATTCTTGGATCAAGGAAAAAAGGCCAGAGAGTCTATCCATGGATTTCTTGCAATCGAGGATTTAACACTATTTATTGCAATATAGAGGGTTCTAGCTTCATTAGTGGGCACAATCTGATGGTGAATTGTGGGAATACAGTGATTAATGGAATATGGTGATGGAATTATAATGTTGAATTTATTTTAATTGTAAGTTTTGAGTAATCAAATATGGTGATGGAATTATAATGTTGAATTTATTTTAATAGTAAGTTTTGAGAATATTTTACAATGTTGATGGAATTATAATGTTGAATTTATTTTAATAGTAAGTTTTGAGAATATTCTGGAATTTGATATGTTGAATTTAAATTTATGTAGGGTAAGTTTTGAGAATATATTGGAATCTAATGGTTACATTTAGAAAAATAAAATAAAAGAAGTTGTCTAACGAGGCAGAGGAAATGGTTTCATTTAGAAAAATAAAATAAAAGAAGTTGTCTAATGAGGTAGAAGAATTGCTCGGATGACTAAAAGTGGTGGGAGTCCAGGCAAAAAAATATCAAAAAATCTTGTAGACACAGTGTCTGAATCGTGTTTTTGATGGTGGAAATGGATTCAGCACCATCAAAAACGTCTAAAACACTTAAAATTTTGAAGTTTAACAACTATAATTTGGATTTACAAAAATCCTTGCCAAATTTTCTCTAAATATAACCAGAATTTTTATAACTTTCTGGGCAACTCCTCCAACTCCTCCGCCTTGTTAGACTACGCGAAAATAAAATAAGTCAATTCTTTGATCCTCTTCTGGCTATAAGATTTAGTTATTTAAAATTTCGTTATTTCTTTATGTATGATAATAGTTGCTAATACCCACTTAGTGACGCAGGAGCATCTAGCTCGCCATAACTGGGTGAAGTCTCTGCCAGATTGGAAGGTTGTTGATTATCTGGGTTTTTTTTTTTTTTTTAGTACATGAGGTCATAGGGTAGGATTTTTAATTTGTTTTATTTCTAAGTTGTTATGTTAAGTCAAGGTTACATGGACAGTTGGAATTATTATGGTCCAAACAATAATAAAACAGTAATTAGGAAGTAATCTTTCAACTTAGAAAGGAAAAGACAAAACTGTCTAAATAAATCTTGTAAATCTTGTAATGTCAACTGAACTGTGGTATCAACCATGTCATGACTATCCAATTGAAATCCATGACAGTGTTAATTAACTGTAATCAACTGTAATAAAAAATGTATAAGTGCAGAAATGTAAAACCAATACAGGGTTCAGCAATTTCGTATTGGAGAAATAAAAAGAAACAGAGACAGATCTTTTCTGATAGTGTCCATCTGCATTCATTGCCTAACTCCTGTAGCACTGTAAATTTCATTTATCGAATTCATAAAGAGTTATATTAACAAACTATAAGTGATCACGTGAGGTCGAGATCCTTTAGAGTTCTCGTCTAACAAACAAGTCATTTCAAGTTTAGACCAATACAAGTGGAGGACTAGCGAATGGCGCGACAGTCGGAGGACTGAAAAACCATCAACGACTGAAAGCAACGGGAAACAGAGTGTGAAAAAACAAACCATAACAGAGGTATTTTAGCAAACGATTTTTCATAATTTATACAAGTTGAACAGTAATGACAAAACCATAACATCCTTGCTGCTGACCAAGACATATACATACATATTATATGCTTTGATATATTAAAGACAAGTGCCATGTTTGGATTGGACAAACCCTAGTCTAGGGTTTGGGAACAGTGACCCATAACCTTTTCAAACAATCATTATAACCAGACCGAAATTCCGCCTTCAAAAGGGACGTTAACCACAGACAAAAAGCAACGAACGACAACTATCAAATCTACAAAAACCCCAGAATCCTAACAACGCATTCACAGATTGAAGAGCCAGAGCCTACTGGCAAGGTTCGCCACCTTGGAAAAGTTGAAACCCGGAAGAACCCGCGTACCCAGGTCGAGTTACAGACCTGTACACATAAACGAGCATTATCATTATACATGCACAACAAAAGAACTGGAGTCAAAACCCGCATAGAAACAAAAGGGTTTTCATACCTTACCTGGGCAAGCGGACTAGGGCTCGAGGAGAAGAGTCGTTGCCAAGAAAACCGACAAAGCTGAGATAGAAGGAACATCGTTGGTTAGCGTCAATACAAAGAAGAGGTCGATTTGAAACAAGGAAGGGTTCAATACCTATTCAGGGCCGTGGAGAACCTCCGAGTTGCTACCTGAATCCAAGCCATCGAGAGTTGACATCATTTTATACATAGAGCAGTAACCAGAAACAACGAAAATACCAGCACAAGTAACCAAACGAAGGCAGAAGCAGAGGAACAATAGCAAGGAGTAGTTACCAGACGGGACCGGATTTCCCAACCACACCAAAGTAGAGTAGCAGGACGAGACAAGAAACCTTACCAGGCGAAAAGGCGTCGAGCGAGCACACGAGAACCAGCACGACATCGAACCACCGAAGAAAGCCTTCAACGAGCTTACAATCAAGTTGGACAGGTCGATATACACTCACAGACATACTCGAAGGCGAACCAGGAATCGCCATACTCACCAGAACAGGGATTACATAGAACAACCCTCAAACCCTCGCAGCAACCTCACCGACGGACATAACAGTCTCAAATGACCGAGAAGCGAAGTGTTTTGGCCAAAGAACAGGTCGAGGAACGAGGCCCGAGGTGAGTGGGTAGAAAATAAATGCAGCATTAACTCGTTCCATCACCCAAAACAAATATCAACGGACCAACTTGCATGCAAAATATAAAAACATTTCCAACAACTAACACATCGTAAAAGCCACAAGCGAACGTAACCTTTGGACACGTGGAAGTGTGGGCCAGTGCGGCCAGGCTACATCAGAGTGGTATTAGAGCGATTGTTTATGTTAGTAGGAGGAATGGAGAGAGGAAGGTGAGGTCGTGGCAGAGGTGCTCGACGATTAGCAGAGGAAGGATTGAGAGAGGAGATCAGAATTCTTGCTGCCCGTTTGGAGGCAGTAGAGGTAGGTAGACGAAGAGATCCAGAAATGGGCGATGCTAGTGAAGAGGAAGTTGAAGTAGCAGCGAATGGACCAGAAGGTGAATCCGCAGAAGTGAGATTGTTGAGATCCATTTTAGTAGCAAGTAGTAAACCCAAACCAGAACTTCCAACGTATGACGACAGCCTTTCTATCGAAGTTTTATTGAATTGGATTAGTGAGATGGATAAGTACTTTGAGTGTGAGGAAGTCAGCGAAGACCGTAGAGTCAAATTCGCTGCGACAAAATTGAAGGGACACGCAGCCCTATGGTGGGATAGTGTCCAGAACGAGAGGAAGAGATTGAACAAGGCGCCGATTAAAACGTGGTCAAGAATGGTGGCCAAGTTAAAAGACAGATTTCTGCCGAGGGACTATCATATTGCATTGCACAGGCAAGTGCAGAATCTGAGACAGAAAGGATTGACGGTAAAGGAGTATGCAGAGGAGGAGTTCTATCGAGTGAATTTGCAGGCCGGATATACAGAGGATACAACAGAAAGAACAACCAGGTATGTTAATGGGCTGAGGTTAGATATTTTGGATGAAATCAGTGTTTTATCTCCGAACAATACTGAGGAAGCGTATCAGAGTGCGATAAAGGCGAAGGAGAAAATTACCAGAAGGCAGAATGCCCGAAGAGGACGAGGAGCCAACAAAGGGAAAGGTCAATCCTATGGCAGGGGCCGAACTGCTAACAACAATGAGGAAGCTGGCAGTTCTAAAACTTCTGGATCAGCAGACAGAGGTGATAGCACGAGAGGTGGTAGGTCATCCCAGCGTGGCAGGGGAAATGGCCGAGGTAGAGGCGCTAGTTATCAGTGTTATAGGTGTCATAAATGGGGGCACCGCTCATTTGAATGTCTTGAAGCAGATCTAGCTGCACAACGGGGTGCGTATGTGGTGCAACCAGAGGAAGCAGCAGCACCTCCTCAAGAAGCAGAGAATGCTCCGGAGACGGGAGAAGCTTTGGTGCTGCACAAGGTGTTGCTAAAACCAGTCAAGGAGGTCATTGAACAAACGCAACGGAAGGCTTTGTTCAGGACGATTTGTAAAGGATGATTTGTAAGTCGCAAGGTAAGTGTTGTAAGTTAATTATTGACAACGGTAGCACTGATAATTTAGTGTCCACCGAGATGGTGGAAAAATTGGAGTTGAAACGCTCGAAGCATCCCAATCCTTACAGAGTTTCGTGGCTGCAAAAAGGCCATCAGTTGCTGGTGGATGAACAAAGCGAGGTCGAGTTTCAGATAGGCAGATATAAGGACAAAGTTGTTTGTGACATCATGCCAATGGATGTATGTCACATATTGCTGGGCAGGCCTTGGCAGTATGATATGAAGGTGGTACACGATGGATTGACGAATTGTTACAAATTCGTGAAGGATGGAATCAAGCATATGCTTGTACCCATCAAAGAAGAAGGGACAACAGAGACTAGTGAACCAAGAATATTGTTGGTCAGCGGAAAACAATTTTTAAAACAGGTTGAAGACAGTGAGATAGGTTATGCGGTTGTAAAGAAAGCAAGGATAGTATTGCTGCATACGGAGGTATCAGATTTACCTACAGAGATCCAGCGGATGTTGGAGGAGTTCACAGACATAGTTGTAGATGATTTGCCGGACAAGTTATCCCCCAAAAGGATCATAAGTCATCACATTGACTTCATACCCGGAGCCAGTTTTACGAACCAAGCGGCATACCGAATGAGCCCCAAGGACAACGAAGAAATTAGGAAGCAGGTGCAAGTGCTGTTGGACAAGGGATTGATAAGGGAGATCTTGAGCCCTTGTGCTGTTCCAATGGTCCTCGCTCCCAAGAAGGGAGGAGAATGGCGGATGTGCACCGACTTAAGGGCCATCATTAAAATCACCATCCGGTACAAGTTTCCCTTACTGCGAATGGATGATATGATGGATTATTTAAGCGGGGCAACTTATTTCTCGAAGATAGACTTGAAAAGTGGGTACCATCAGATTCGGATATGAGAGGGGGACGAATGGAAAACAACCTTTAAGACGAATGAGGGGTTGTACGAATGGCTGGTCATGCCCTTTGGGTTGAGCAATGCGCCCAGTACGTTCATGAGTTTAATGAATGAGATGCTGAAGGAGTATATCGGAAAATTTGTAATTGTGTACCTGGACGACATCCTAATTTTCAGCGGGACAAGGGAAGAACACCTTCAACATGTGCGTAAGGTGCTGGAGAAATTACGGCAGAACAAACTGCTAATAAACTTGAAGAAATGTACTTTTCTGCAGAAGGAATTGATTTATTTGGGGTTTGTAATAGCAGAGAATGCACTGAAGATGGATCCGGAAAAGGTGGCAGCAATAGTGAATTGGCCATCTTCGAAAAATTTGTTCGAAGTACGTAGCTTTCACGGATTAGCAAGTTTTTACAGAAAATTCATAAAGAATTTCAGCGAAATTTGTGCGCCAATGCTAGATACCATCAAAAAGGCCA
The DNA here is from genome assembly GCA_000404065.3 of Pinus taeda. Lineage (NCBI taxonomy): Eukaryota > Viridiplantae > Streptophyta > Pinopsida > Pinales > Pinaceae > Pinus > Pinus taeda. The sequence continues at coordinate 81,170 of APFE030580106.1, forward strand.
GCCAACCTTTTCGATGGACAGAGGCAGCAGAGAGAAGTTTCCAGTTGTTGAAGAAGAAGATTACTGAGAGGTCGATCCTGAGATTACCCGATTTCAAGAAGTTATTTCAGGTTCGTTGTGATGCCAGCGGGACAACAATTGGAGCTATACTCAGTGAGGAGGATAACCCTGTAGCGTTCTTCAGCGAGACGCTGAATGAGAGTAGACAAAAATACTCATCGTATGATAAGGAGTTCTATGCTGTTATACAGGCACTAAAACACTGGAGGCATTATCTATTGGGAAATGAATTCGTGTTGTTCTCAGATAATTCCGCACTACAGTGTGTAATGCAGCAGCACAAGCTGAACCACAAACACGCCAAATGGGTGGAGTATTTGCAGAGTTTCAATTTCGTATTGAAACATATTAGCGGGCAAGCAAACAAGGTAGCGGATGCGCTGAGTAGGAAAGCTCTACTTTTGCAGGAAAGCACTGTGTAGGTGCTGGGTTTTGAGCACTTACAAGACTTATACCAGACATATACAGATTTTAGGGAGGCCTATGAGGCATGTCAAAACCCTTTAGTGAGAGATAACAGTCCTTGGTTGGACTACAATCTACAGGAAAAGTTGTTGTTTAAGGTAGGACAGCTGTGCATACCTCACTGCTCGATGAGGGAAAATATTATTCGCGAGAAGCATAGAGGAGGTTTGGCTGAACATTTCGACATGGATAAGACCCTCGAGCAGCTTAATCATTTTTATTTCTGGCCGAAGATGCGGAGAGATGTACAACGGTTTGTGGCCAGATGCAAAGTGTGCTAGTTAGCAAAAGGTCACAGTCAAAACACAGGACTGTGTACACTGTTACCTGTTCCAGGCAGACCATGGGACTCAGTTTGGACTTCGTCTTAGGTCTACCGAAGACGCAGCGGGGATACGACTCGGTAATGGTAGTGGTGGACAGATTCTCGAAAATGGCACATTTTATACCTTGCAAGAAAATCAATGATGCCACCTACGTGGCCCACTTGTTTTTCAATGAGATTGTCAGGTTACATGGATTGCCTAAATCTATCCTTTCGGACAGAGATGTGAAGTTCACAGGACATTGGCGTACCCTATGGAAAAAATGGACACATAGCTAAGCTACAGTTCTGCATATCACCCGCAAACCGACGGGCAAATAGAAGTTGTAAACAAGAGTCTGGGAAACCTGTTACGAAGCTTGATCGGGGAGAATTCGCGGATGTGGGATCGAGCGCTAGCACAGGCAGAGTTCGCTTACAACAACTTGTCTAACCGCAATACAGGTTTCAGTCCATTTCAGATCCTGTACGGCATGCATCCTCGCGGAGTGCATGAACTGCGGGACCTTGGATTGCAGGAGAGGCGAAGTGCAGACAGAGAAGATTTCGCTAACGCAATGAGAGACTTGCATGAACAGGTGAAAATGAAATTACAGGACAGCAGCTTAAAGTACAAACAGCACGCAGATTTGAAGAGAAGGGAAGTACAGTTTGAAGTGGGGGACAAAGTCGTCGCACATTTACGCAGAGAACGTTTTCCCAAAGGTACGTACAATAAATTGAAGTATAAGAAGATAGGGCCTTGCAAAGTTCTTTGGAAGTTTTCCGTGAATACCTACGAAATACAGTTGCCACTCGGAATAGGCATTTCACCTATCTTTAACGTATCAGACATGTTCCCTTACACGGCTGACCCAGAGGAAAAGGAAGAAGATGGAACCACGCGACCTACACGGAGTACCCAGGAAGACGGAGAAGCTTGGAAGAGATAGATGCCTTACGTTCAACCTCCCGAGATCGAAAGCATTCTCGAAACTCAGGTGGTTAAACGAACTCAGCGGAAGGAATATCTGCAGTACCTGGTCAAGTGGAAGAACCGTCCAATTGAGGATAGTTCATGGCTTGATGCCAGGGAAATTGAACAGACAGGAACCTCAGTTGAGAAGTTCATGGGCCGGAGCCATGATCTCTTTTTGCCCCGGGAGCCTGATGCAGGGGCATCTAGCTCGCCATGATCGGGTGAAGTCTCTGCCAAGTTGGAAGGTTGTTGATTATCTGGGGTCTTTTTTATTTTAGTACATGAGGTCATATGGTAGGATTTTTAATTTGTATTATTTATGAGTTGTTATGTTAAGTCAAGGTTACATGGACAGTTATAATTATTATGGTCCAAACAATAATAAAACAGTGATTAGGAAGTAATTTGTCAACTTAGAAAGGAAAAGACACAACTTTCTAAATAAATCTTGTAATGTCAACCGAACTGTGGTATCAACCATGTCATGACTATCCAACTGAAATCCATGACAATTTTAAATAACTGTAATCAACTGTAATAAAAAATGTATAAGAGCATAAATGTAAAACCAATATAGGGTTCAACAATTTCGTATTGGAGAAATAAAAAGAAACAGAGACAGATCTTTTCTGATAGTGTCCATCTGCATTCATTGCCCAACTCCTGTAGCACTGTAAATTTCATTTATCGAATTCATAAAGAGTTGTATTAACAAACTGTAAGTGACCACGTGAGGTCGAGACTCTTCAGAGTTCTCGTCTAACAAACAAGTCATTTCAAGTTTAGCCCAATACAAGTGGAGGACCAGCGAATGGAGCAACAGTCTGAGGACTGAAAAACCATCAATGATCGAAAGCAACAGGAAACAAAGTGTGAAAGAACAAACCATAACAGAGGTATTTTACTAAACGATTTTTCATAATTTATACAAGTTGAACAGTAATGACAAAACCGTAACATCCTTGCTGCTGACCGAGACATATACATACATATTATATGCTTTGATATATTAAAGACAAGTGCCATGTCCGGATTGGACAAACCCTAGTCTAGGGTTTAGTAACCCATAACCTTTTCAAACAGTCATTATAACCAGACCGAAATTCCCCCTTCGAAAGGGACGTTAGCCACAGACAAAAAGCAATGAACGACAACTATCAACTCTACAGAAACCCCAGAGTCTTAACACCACATTCACAGATTGAAGAGCTAGAGCCTATCGTCAAGGTTTGCCACCTTGGAAAAGTTGAAACCCGGAAGAACCCGCGTACCCAGGTTGAGTTGCAGACCTGTACACATAAATGAGCATTATCATTATACATGCACAACAAAAGAACTGGAGTCGAAACCCGCACAGAAACAAAAGGGTTTTCATACCTTACCTGGGCAAGTGGACCAGGGCTCGAGGAGAAGAGCCGTTGCCAAGAAAACTAGCAGCACTGAGATAGAAGGAACGTTGCTGGTTAGTGTCAATACCTGTTCAGGGCCGCGGAGAACCTCCAAGTTGCTACCTGAATCCAAGCCACCGAGAGTTGACATCATTTTATACACAGAGCAGTAACCAGAGACAACGAAAATACCAGCACAAGTAACCAAACGAAGGCAGAAGCAGAGGAACAATAGCAAGGAGCAGTTACCAGACGGGACCATATTTCACAACCACACCAAAGCAGAGTAGCAGGACGAGACAAGAAAACTTACCAGGCGAAAAAGAGCCGAGTGAGCACACAAGAACCAACATGGCATCGAACCACCAGAGAAAGCCTTCATCGAGCTTACAACCAAGTTGGACAGGCCGATATACACTCACAGACATACCCGGAGGCGAACCAGGAATCCCCATACTCACTAGAACAGGGATTACACAGAACAGCCCTCAAACCCTCATAGCAACCTCACCGCGGACAGAACAGTCTCGAATCACTGAGAAGCGAAGTGTTTTGGCCAAAGAACAGGACGAGGAACCAGGCCCGAGGGTAGAAAATAAATGCAGCATTAACTCGTCCCATCGCCCAAAACAAACATCAACGGACCAACTTGCATGCAAACCATAAAAACATTTCCAACAACTAACACTTCGTAAAAGCCAACAAACGAACGTAACCTTTAGACACGTGGAAGTGTGGGCCAGTGCGGCTGGGCTGCATCACTTAGTCTAGTGGTCACATTTAGAAAAAAACCAAGTCAATTCTTTGACCCTCTTCTGATTAAGATTTCGTTATTTATGATAATACTTGCTAATACTCACTTATTTTTGTCCGTTTAGAAAACTGCAGAAATCGGCATGGTTTGATTGATCCTGGGGAACTTGGAAACGTGACTCGCAATTACTTCCCACTCGCTCGATCCCCTTATTGAAAGCTTCTGTTGTTCTTGTTGCTTTTCCCTTTTATGCACTAAAACTGCCGCAGCAGCGAGCAATGATTGCGTTGGGCATCAAACCTGGATTAGTGAATATAAACCTATCACATATTTATCACGAGACAACAGCCAAACCCAGAGATCACATATTTATCATGAGACAATAGCTAAACTCAGTGATCATGTTTATTTGAGGAACACTAATTAGTCAGCTCATACAATGGCTAATACTTGTTTGAAGTGGATGGGATCGGTTTGTAATTTAATGAAAATCAGGATCGAGTAAAAGCTCAACGCATTATAGCCATGGATTGTGTGCTGACCAAATTTTATATAGTTGTACTGTGTGATTTTTATATTAATTTTTCATAATTGCTGCAAAATGTCTACAGGTTTTAAGCTTTGTCCCAAGTCTGGTGTAAAGAAGATTACACAAAATTGTAAGTATCTTTTACTATCAACAATTTATGTGTTTATTTCAGAATAAGTCTGTAGATATTTACCTTCCATGAAATATGTTGGAATATTCATAATAATATTTATAGATGGAGGGTGAAAATTTATATACAAATTAGTTATGTTCTTTTAATTAATTTATCTTGAACTAATTAATTAAAAAATGTCATATCAACATATTGAGCATGTGGTATTGATGGGCTATAGTATTGATTCATGATATTGTGAAAACTATTTACAAGTTAAGAATTTCCATGGTAAAGTGGGAGTGAATTTTTATTGTCAAGACTATTATTACATGTGAAATATATAATGAAATAAATGTTTTGATGGTTATCATGGATTGATGCTTATTAGCATAATGCTATTTTTTTTTGTAAACAGTTGCAAGAATATTTCCATTAATAAGAGAAATGATACATTCTAATTACATCCAGATTAGCCAGCCTTTGCAAAGAAAATCGTTGGCATAAAACAATAGCACATTTAAACTAAGAATGATAATATCATAAAAACTAAGTGACTAGACCATTTTCTTTAACAACGAAGTAGCTAGGGTTACACGAGTGCATCAAAACGATCATTTGACCAATGCTAATACAACCAAAGAATTAGATTTAGTCTTTGCAGAATGAGAACCATGTCAACAACCATGTAACCATGAACCAAATTGCTGGAGGAAAGAATTACCAACAATCGATCATCTTGCAAATAAACACCAGAGGGAGGAAATGCCCACAACACAGAGCCATGAACCAATCACCAAATATACCACAAAAAACGAAAATGCCAAATTGTCATTTGAGCCCATAGTAGAGGGTGCGATAGCACCCATGCCCCCACCACAAATAACATCTACATTCCATAAACGATAAATTCAAATGCTAGTCTCTAGGAATTAAGCAACAAGACAAAAGAAAAGCCTTGCCAAGATGCAACACAGGTAGAACCCCAAAATGAGACAAAGGAGTCTTGCCATAGTTGCTCCATAACATTCGAATGAGAAAATTCATCTGTAAGGAAACATCTACTAGCACCGTTGAGTTGCACATTAAAAAAACCAGTGCCCAGGGCGAACACAAAAACCACCATATACCCATCAAGTTCCATATTGAGAGCCAAGAAGACCCATGAACAACATTGTAACAAGATTTGCAAAATGGTGACAAAACACATTTGACCTAAGAAATTAATCATGATCAGATGAGATGATAGGTCTTGAACATTATCAACAAGTGGATCAATATGATCACCAAGAAGGTTGGTGAGATCACTAGAAGCAGAATTCAAGACAAGAAAGCTTTCCACCTGAGCTAGTCTAGAATCAACATTATGAAAACTAAACCTCTGATTTCATTGTGTGCGTTTAGTATCCTTTAGTCCACAAAATCATTTGTAAAATTCAACTTGCTTCTCTTTAAAAATTAGGCACAACAAAGTAGCCATTTGTTGATGCAACACCATAAAATACAAGAGGTGGAGTTGCCATTTTCGGAATCTACCTGGACCCAGAACTTCTTTCACATATGCTCCTATCACCTCAAAATTAGAATGATAAAGACGTTCCCCAATTTCCTTTGACTCCAGCCAAATAATTTCTCTTCGCACCTCAAAAAGAACAACATAAAAAATGTTCCAACTGAGTCGTAGCTAAAAGACCAAATTCGCTTGAATCCAACATTGCCCGCACCATGTTGAAATTTGGGCAGCTATGGGACATATTTCCTTTAAGAACCCAATTGCCCCGACAGAAGCCCCAAAGAAAAATTCAGATTTGTACAAAGAAATTATTATTGATATGTGGGCAAACAATTATTAAAGAGGGATATATTTAAGTATTATTTTGAGCGAAATTTGAATTATGGTGTCCCTCCAAATTCGAAGTCGGCTTAATCAAGGAATGTCCTAGAAAGGGCTAATTGTTGCACCTTAACATTGTATAAATTTAAAGATTTCCCTAAGATTCAAATATCAATTATATATCATCTTGATTGTTGTTGTTAAAGCAGTGGCTTGTATTTCCCGAGGCATTTTTGGTCATTGAATTTCAAAGGCATGCCGTTCTGACGTTCATATTACACTTATACTATTGTGGCTGGCTGATCTGAAGCTCACATTGCTTGATGGCTCACATACTTATACTATGGGGCTCGAATCATTATACCACATGGCTAGCATTTCAAGGATTACATTATTACACAAGTGAATTCGTATTCTGAGTATGACCTTGGATCGATGGTATATCTCACATTAGTGGCATCACATTATACAGTATGACATAGCAACAATGGCATCGTTATACTCTACTTTGTTCTCTGGCTTAATAGTGGTATCGTGATATTCCATACTTCGTTCTTTGGCTTAACAGTGTGATAATGTTTGGTTCTATGGCATCACATCATATTACAGTATGGCACGTATACTTATAGTACTTGCATCTTTCTGGTGATTCATATTTATATTATTGCGACTTGCATTCTACAATGCTCCCATGGTTCACAACAATTCTCATCTTTTCTCGGTGAAGATCGAAATTCAGGTTTGCATATATATTTCAGAGGTCTCTGACTCATCTAAATATACGATATGATTAATATCATATTACTCAGTGGCTTGTCTTATATACACATTATAATTCTTTATGGATTGTAACCCTTGTGACTTGTTTTGATTATGGCTAATAATATTTCTGTGGCATCACATATATTTTATGGTTCATATATTTCTTGACTCTCAATGTTTCTTTGTGCATCATATGAAACACACTTACTATGGCTCGTTGTGATTCACATTAGTTTCTTTGGGACAACTGTGTCTCACATCTCTCGACGATATTGTAAGGCTTTGATGCTTTGGTAAAGACAATGGTCTATATGATAATGAGACCGTGAGACAGTGATTCTATTGACAGTGAGATAATAATCCTATTGACAATGAATCAATGAATCAATGACTTGGTTGCTTGGTTGCTTGGTTGATAGTAAAGCGATAACATTTAATATGGTAGTGCACATGTATATGACATGCTTGTGATAATTGTTGAAAGTAATGGAGAAAGCTAAACTTAGATTGTTGTTATGATGATGATAGGTTTGAGACTCTAATCATCAACTCCATATCCTAATATTTAGGGAGTAGTTGAAACCATCCAGTTAGTGTGAAAGCCTATATATTTGAGGCTCATCAGACTCAATATAAGCGGGCTTGTATGAGTGTTTGTACACTCTCTAGGTATTTCACTTAGAGAGCCATTTAGTTAATATATTCAGTTTTTATCATGGTATCAGAGTTGTAGGGTCGAGGAACTTGTATGCTGAGTGAAGGATTTGCCCAGAGCGTTTGAGACGAAATAGTCGCGTGGTTTGGGGGGGAAATCGCGCCGATCCCGCTATGATACTTCATTTTATTTTGAACGACCGTTGTGAATCCGTGTTGGATAATCGCGCTGACCATCGCGAATCCGTGTTGGCTAATCGCACTGACTATGCAAACAAAAAAAAGGGTTGCGTCTTGGCAGTGGATGTCGAGAGAAGGCTGCGTGGAGGACCACTGTGGAGTAACATTTGCGGAGGTCTGCCATGGAGGATCATCGTGGAAGAACATTCGTGAAGGATTGATTGTTGCCTGCGTGGACTAGCTTGGAGGTCGCACACCTACCTGGAGGCCATAGAACCTGTAGGACATCGGCATCGGTGGTCGTGGAGGCATTCAGCCTGAGGAGGAGGCATTCAGGCTGCAAGGAGGGCTGTGTGGAGACAACGCAAAAATAATATAACAACCAAACAAAAAAATAAAAAAACTAGGCCCACGCAGCGTGGTGGAGGCCGAAGACCTGCCCGGAGGCCACAAGGAGATCGAAAACAACTTGGATCGTTGGATTTCTAGATCAAGCTGTTGCGTGGAATTCCGCGGAGGCGTGTAGGAGGCTGCGAAATCACCGGAGGCTATAGAATGTTGCTGCATTGAATCAAAGAAAAACCTTAAGCATCTGTTGTAAGTGGCGTGGAGGATTGCGTTGAAGTGGTGAATGCCATTCAAGGTGATTTGCTCCGGGTCTGAGCATTAATTCTTGAGGGGCATAATTATATAATCAACTTGAGAGGACGAGTTTTCTCCCTGGTTTCGAACCGAATCATCATCCAAGCCATAGATCCAATATTGCTGTCAACGTCATCTAGCAGATTTATCCTGTAAATCTTATTGTTTGAGAAACCTAAAAGTTGTAGGTTGTGGAGATCCCAAAATCAATTGGGTAAAATTTTCTTCTAAGTTATTATATGCCACAATGAAAATGCGAAAGTTCTTGTTGATTTGAACCCATCTTCAGAATATGTGTTATTAGAAATTGCTAATTACATACATCAGAATTAGATATTGATAGCATTTCCAGCTTGTGAGAGGTCGTTTTGTTGCTTGTCGCCAGAGTCGATGGCACTAAGACCTATGTGGCACAAAAGCCACAGTTTACAAGGTTCTACAGTTGAAGCGCTGCCAAATGGAGAAGTTTCCCGCCTGCATGGTAACATGGTTGTTGGAGCTCATTAGAGGACTGTGTGGAGTCGAAAAGAAATTTCGAAGCAAGATAAAGTGAGATAAGCTAGATTTTAACATGTCTATATTTTTAGATAATTTTGATTCTAATGATGATGTTTTTCTCATGTGGGCATTTGGAGGCATTAGCATTAGTTTGTTCGAGTCAGAAGAAATTTTAGAAAAACAATGTGGCTTTGTTGATGACCACAAGAATCAAGAGGCACAGTCTGTTGTGCAAGATCCTTAGATTGAAAACACACGAGCTCATCTTCAGTAAGGGTGTAAAGAGGGACAAAGTGTTGAAGATCAATTGGACGAGCCACATGAAGCTGATTCCAAAGATGTGGCAGAAGAAGACAACACTGGATAGAATTTAAATTGTGATGATTTCATTAATATTTCTGTGTGTGCAGACGTTACATCAATGAATGATGAAGACATCATAGTTGACGTTCAGATGGTTGACATCAGAAATAGTGAGAGGGAAAATTCTCCTATCCAGCCTGTCATAATCTTGGGAAGTGCGAAAATAAGAATTCAAGCTTTTCATCACTGGGGAAGAAATGAGGTGAAGATACATCACTACGTCATGGCGAGGAAAGTGAAGATGAAGCCTCAACTCAAGATGAACAAGCATGGACTCACAAGCAAAAATATCAAAATGAAAACCTCTGTTACCAAGTTTTTTTCATGTTTTAATTGTAAGCCTAGTTGAGACTAGACCAGCGAGCATATGTTATTGTTTAGTACCCTTTCTCCATTAAGGGAGAGTGTTGGAAGTAATGGAGAAAGTTTAATTTAGATGGTTGTTATGATGATGGTAGGCTTGAGACTCTAATCTTAGACCTCATGTCCTAATATCTAGGGAGTGGTTGAAACCATCCCGTTAGTGTGAAAGCCTATATATTTAAGGTTCATATGACTCAATATAAGCGAGCTTGTATGAGTGTTTGTACATTCTCTAGTTATCTCACTTGGAGAGCCATTTTGTCAATATATTCAGTTTTTATCAATAACGATATGACAATAATGATCTTCATATAAGATAATGATTCATATGACTATACCTTTGGTATGTGTTCTCCAAAGATCTATAATAAGTGACCTTTGGTATATGGAAATGACACTATCAGTTATCTCCATGATGATGAATGATGCATAACAATAATCTTGATATGACAGAGTCAATGACATGACAATATGGTTGTGGCAGTGATCTTGATGAGAGTGATAACATGATGGATGACAGATGTGATAGTGTCGCTATAGCAGATGTGATATTGTATATGACTGTGATATGATAGTTGCTCTCTTGGAATTGTTTTGTTTAGTTCACAAACAAAGATGTGAACTGTCTGGGGTTGTCCGTGGAGGTTTGATGCAATTGATATATCTTGTTTTTATTGTACCTTGTATCTTAGTTGAACATTTGATGAATATATAATAGAAGAAGAATTTGGTGGGGTTTTCCCCCTTGTGGGGTTTTTCCATCGTCTCTGACCTAAATTCCGGTGTCTCTATTGTGCATGATTTTCTTCTATTGTTCTTTATTGTCCTGCTCCATTATTTATGTTATTGTTCTCTCTACATAATTGCTAATGATGAAATTATATTATGGGGTGAATGTTATATGATAATGTTGAAAAAGTTTGAAAATGCAATTATCTTCAGTAGAGAACAATCTAGTCCTAAATATTAACACATCGCTTCTCTTGCTCATTGTTATGAATTTAAATTCATAAAATTTATAAAATGTTAAAATATTATCTAAATAATTAAATGGTTAATTGTAATCAATTGATTAGACATTAGTCCCAAAGGACATGTCTCCTTGATTAGGTGTGGCCAGTCAACACCTATTAAAGGAGCACCGCTTCAGCCTTGTAATCATCATTCAAATATTATCATCTAATAAAATATATTACATAGAAATATCTGTGTATTCTCATAAATAAGTCAACAATTAGAAATTAATTTTTCTAATAGTAGTATCAGAGCCAACAATGTCTGGTGACACCCCCCACGTCACCCTGCTAGCCGTCAGACCCGATGAGCCTCTATCTACCAGTCCTCAACCCTCTGTTCCTCCTCATCTCTACCGCATCCACCATTGCGTTTATGGGTTCTAGTGTGGAACAACCGTCAGCACTTGTCTGGTGTTGATTGTGTTTCGGTCTCACAGGAGCATTGAATTGATTGTTACCATGCCATGATCTGGTGTGTCGTGGCTGGTTTCGTGGCGTGTGCTCCTTGACGTGGAACACCACACCCCACAATGCCGTCTATGGGTTCTTGGTCTGTCGTTACTATGTGCCATGGTGTATGCTCTGTGGTGTGGAAACAATGGATACGTCACCGTCCCTTTTCACAATTAGTCAAGCCAGTGAACAATGGTGACCCTATTATTCAATCAGAGGCGGTGATTGGTGGGTTATAACATAGTTAGAACATATAAATTATATCTATATATATATATATATATATATATATATATATATAATTTTATAATTACATAATTATTAAAAAAATATTATTATATATATACAAAAATTTATTATTATTAAAAATTAGGTCCAGTAGGAAGAAAGAGAACAAAATGGGTCACGATTATAATTAAAAAAAAAATAAAGAACTTGACAAGCTGCGGAAATGCCTTGACAATGTTGAAAGGAAGCAAGACGATTTTGGGAAGACTCAAAATGACATGACACAGAATATCTGAGACATAAAAGACACGGTGAAACAATCTAATAAAGGAGCCAATACACCTTCAACCACGCAAAGTCCCCGAATCGTGGAAGGAGAAAATTCGCCAGATTAGTGGTTCCGACTGCACGAAATGCTGTGAATTCCGCAAATACACTTTGAAATAAGCCAGTACTATACCAAATCTTTCGAAATGAATCGTTTTAAAATAAAAAAATGAATTACCTAAGTATGATGGTAAGAACTATAAATACGTCGTTGTATGGGTAAATAAGATGGACGCCAGTTTTTTAGCAAATCCCCCACTCGACAAGCAAGAAAGGATCATGACTGCATCCAACTACCTAGAAGCAGAGGCGTATGATTGGTTTTTGTGGTGGTCGTCTACATGTACAGGTTGCTTGTTCAATTGGAAAAACTTTTAAAATGCCTTGCTAAAAAGGTTTAATGACAAGGAGAAAGATGATGTCTACGATAGATTCGTTCACCTGAAACAAAAAGAATCAATGAGTGAATACACTCAGGCATGGGAAGTATTAACAGTAAGGCAAAGAGGGTTCTCAGATGAAGAGTTGTTAAAAATGTATCACTGTGGCCTTAAAGATTACATTCGCGAAGAATTAAAATAGCATAAACCCAAAACCATTGAGGAATCCAGACACACAGCTATAATTATCGAGCAGAAATATAAACTCCACAAGGCACCATATGCCAGTAATGAGATAATTAACAACTATTCCAAGGCGAAGTCAGGAAACCGTCATCAGATAACACTAACAAGTACATTCCACCACTAATGCGAAATGAAGAAAAACAACAATCTAGTGTTGAAAGAAAAAATGATGGAAAATGTTGGAAATGTGGGGACAAGTATGTTGGCATTATGATACATATGTTGTACTTGATGGCAACCGACTCATCTCAAATGATAAATTATAGTGCAGCGAAGTTATTTTCTGGTTCCGCAGGTGCTCAGATCAAAAGATGTGGTCATCGGCAGGTTGCGTAGGAGAACCGTTGAAAAGGTGCAGATATGTTCGCAGGTCTCCGGCACAAAAGGTGCGAACCGAAAAGTTCATGCACTTTCATGCAGAGAAAAATTCACGCACTTTCATGCAGAGAAAATTTCACACACTTTCATGCAGAGAAAAACGCACGCACATGGGAAATCTTATGGTTGGTTCATGGTATTAGTCCGACAGTTTTTGATCCTATGGTTTTGGTTCGTGGTATTTAGTCCTTGGTATTTGAACCTATGGTTTTGGGCCATGGTATCTCGTCATAAGTGTTGATCCCAAGTATTGGGTCTATGGTATTGAATTGTTATGGTTTTTGGTCTGTGGTATTGTGAAAGGCCTAAGGCTATAAAAGAGGAAGGATATCATTTGGCAAGGCATCTTCTGAATTATTGAATATCTGATATAGTGCTAGATTTGGAATACTGAGATTGGGTTATGGTGCAGATCTGGATTTGAATGAAGAAGGAACCTGAGCGCAAGGAGAATGATAAGTTCTATTGATGGGTCAAAATCTTAAGGTTGAAATAGTGGTTATCTCTATATGATTTTGATCTATGATATGTGGCGCACGCTTGATCTATAAATCTGATAATCTGGGTTAAATAATATTTGAATGTTTGAAAGAATGAATTTATAGATCTGTACGCAGGTTTTTGAATAGTGAAGTAGTGTACATCTCTTGATTTATGTTCTAGCTGCTTCTGTTTATTGCTATAGTGTTCTGGGTTCGGAAGTGGGGTGTGATTACTGTTATTATGATCTGGGTACAGTCGTCAGAGAAGTGTTTATTTTGATTCAGTTCTGATTGGTGAAAAGGTGATTGGTTGATGCAGAAATTCTTGATGTCAGATTGATGTTATTTGTGGATCCAGTCTGAAAATTTATGAAACGTGGTCCCTGGAAGGAAGAGAAGGTTGTAGCCTTCTGCAAGTAAAAGCCCGCGTACTAGTATCTCAACTAGTACAAGAACTAAGGGGGTTGTAGCTCCCTTCCAAGAGAAGTTGGCAAACGAGAGAGGGTTGTAGCTCTCTGCAGGTAGCAACCTGCGTACTGGTAAAGGGCTGCACCAGTACAGAATCATTGTAAAAATAAGTTTCTAATTGAAAAGATAGAGACATATTACAGCAGGTGGTTGTCACCCACATTGGGTTTCCACCTTATATCTTGTGTTCTTGTGTGTGATTGTCTTCTGCTCTATTGTTCTGTTCCTGGTTACTGTTTATATGATCTCGATGCACAGATTAATGTTCAACATCTGTAGAATATTTTAAATTATAAGTCTGTATGGTATACGCGGGTTTCCTTATTTGTAGTTGCATATATACGCGGTTTTCTCTGATTGAAGTAGCATATATGTTATGGGTTTGAAAAAGAAAATAATTGACCAGATAATACTGATTCACCCCCCCTCTCAGTATTATTTCCAACAATTGGTATCAGAGCGGGTCCTTCAGAAGATGTTTGATCGCTTGAAGGAAGATCTATCATCATGAGTAACTACGAGAGAGAAGCATCAATCAGGCCACCAATTTTTGATGGGACCAACTTCGTCTATTGGAAGGTAAGAGTTATGGCCTATCTTCAATCTCTTGGTACAGAAATCTGGAATATCGTAGATACATGGTACACTTTTCCATCAGCAACTCCTACAGATTCGACTGAGAAGCAGTTTGAAACTAATGCAAACGCTGTCAATACTCTATTAGGATGTCTATCTCAATCAGAATTCGTCAAGGTTATGCAGTATAAAACCGCAAAAGAAATATGGGACAATATCGTTTTGAGCTATGAAGGAGATGAACAGGTAAAAAGAGCAAAACTTCAAACCCTTAGAATTCAATATGAAAATCTCAGAATGTACAATGATGAAAGTGTGGCTAACTATTTCCTATGCATAGATAAAATTGTTAATTGTATGAAAAAATTGGGTGAAGAAATAAAAGAGGCCATTGTGGTTGAAAAGGTTCTGAGATCTTTGGCTTCTACGTTTGAATCAAAAGTTTCTGCAATAGAAGAAAAGGAGAATCTACAGAAAATTACCATGTCGCAACTACACAGAATTCTAACCGCTTATGAAATGAGGAAAGGGGAACCATTAGACAGAAGAGAAGCAACATTCAAGGCCTCAGGAAAAGGAGATTCTTATGACTCAGGACATATGTCAGAAAAAGAGGAAGAATCAAATTTTGTCAAGAACCTTCAACGGGGTGCTGGAAGATTCAGAGGTAAATTACCTTTCAAATGTTTTGCTTGTGGAAGAGTCGGTCACTATGCTGCCAAGTGTCCTCATAAATTTAAGGAACCTGTTAGATGGAACAAGAAACAGAATGTAAATAAGAAAAGCTATTACACTCATGAAGACAGTGATGGATTTTCAAATAGTGATGAAGATGAACAAGGTAATAATTATAGACTTTTAATGGCCTTTGAAGATGATGATTTCATGGATGCTATAGATGAAGAAGGTCTTTATGAAGAGATTTCTAAACTCAAAATTTGTTTAGAAGAGAAAAATATGATTATTGATACTCTGCAATTCCAATTGGCTGAAAGTGAAAAACATCATGAAAAGTTAGAAGGTGAAATAGTGGGACTTAGAAAAGAGATTGAGAAAACTAAAGCTCTTAATCTTAGATTTGTTAAAGGATCTAAAACGTGAGATGAGATTATCAAAGTACAACGTTCTCCACTAATCAAGACAGGTTAGGGATATAATGAAGAAGCATCCCAAGCACAGAAGCCATCCACCTCCAAAAGTTATATTGATGCAACAAGGAGAAGTGAACAAATTGACAATCAACAACAAAGGCACAATGCTGCTCACCAGGTAAATCAGGGACATTTTTCTTCAAAAATGAACAGAGATCACCAAGTAAATCAGGGGAAATCTGCTTCAAGGATAAACAAAAGCTACAACAGACCACAGGTAAATCATTCTCAATTTTCCTCAAGAATGAATGTCAATGAAAATTACAATCGTTCGGTCCGCAGGGTTGATAATTGCAGGAATTTCTTCAATGGCCAATGTTTCTCTTGCCACAACTTTGGACACAAAGTAGCTCAGTGTGTTGCCTACAAAACTATCATGATTAGAGAAACTCAAAAACAAAGGAGTATAACTGGGAACTTGAAAAGGACCTACAATAAATTTTCTGCTCTTGAAAATGAAATAGAATGTTCTATTTGTAATAATTTGGTCCTAAAGATTCTGAATGTAGGAGCAGGTTTCGGTAGGCAACTAACAAGGAGCAAGCCTCAAATATCAAAACATGGAGAATGAAAGAAACACAACCAGAAAGATGTGGTATAGCCTTATATGCAAAAGGGCAGGAAAATCAATGGTACATCGACAGTGGATGTTCAAAACATATGACAGGTGATAAAGAAAAACTTCAGTCATATAGTGCCTTGGAGAAGGAGAAGAAGGTTTCATTTGGAAATGACACCCCTGCACTCATAAAAGGTAAAGGTTCTGTTCTTTTAAAAGAAAAGGTCAAAGCAGGAAATGTTATGTATGTTGATGGTTTAAAGCATAATCTATTGAGTGCCAATCAGATGTGCGATCAAGGAACATAGGTAATATTTCGATCAAATGAATGTAGTGTTCGTGATCTTGATACAGGAGAAACAGTGATAAAAGGCATAAGAACTCCAAATAATTTATACATATTCAAAGAATGACAACAACAATGCTATCTGAGCAAGAATGATGAACATTAGCTATGGCACCGGAGGTTGGGGCATCTAAGCTTCTCACAGAGAAAGAAAGCATGCAAATACCAGGCAGTTCGTGGTCTTCTAGACATCAGAATTCCAGATAATACAATATGAAAATCATGTCAGTTTGGTAAGCAAACTAGAACTAACTTCCTTGAGAAGGAAGGATCAACTAGCAGGCCACTTGAGCTTGTCCATATTGATGTATGTGGTCCATCTAGGAAAAGGTCGCCTCAGGGAGAAGAATACTTTATATTATTCATTGACGACTATTCAAGGATGGTTTGGATAGGACTGATGAAGCACAAAGATGAAGCCTTCAAAAAATTCAAA
>APFE030580110.1:1266-13447 GCA_000404065.3 Pinus taeda
ATAATACTGATTCCCCCCCCCCCCCCCTCTCAGTATTATTGTCAACAGTTATATAGATGGGTTACCAATCTGATTCTTCTTATGAGAAATTCTTCATATTGAGAATGACCAAGTACCATTATGAACACCTCCCTAATTAAAAGGGAGTGTTGAAGAAAGTGTAACTAGGTCCGGTCTTCATAATGGCATGATCTTTGTAAATGATGAAATAAAAGAAATAAAATTATTTTTATATGCCTTGCTACATGGGTTTCATGAGCAAAAGGTTTATTTGATAGTGGCTCCCATTGAAAGCCTTAGGATTTATTCAAAGAGTTAATTTCATATGAAGAAGCTCTTCTTGAGCCTATGTTTAATGTATACAAGTTTATAGAAATGTCAAGAAGCCCTCCAAATACAAGCACAATCCATCTTGAAGAAGTCACCCTCCAAAATAGCTAAAGAAGTCATGTCAGCTCACCAATAGAGACACACCCGTTTAGCATTTCATGTCGGTTGTATAGGAAAACCACTATATATATGTGGTTAGGGTCACCACAGAAAACACAGAACTCAGATTCATCTAAAGTTTTCAAAAGGTGGTCACAAGAAGATTTCGGATGTCACAGAAAGAGAGGGCAGTCATAAGAAGGGTTTCATATGCCACAGTGAGATATTTCAAAAGTCTGTCCATGGTGTAGGATGAGGTTATCTCTATGGTTTTCGGATGGGTACCACAAAGATAAGGTTTTAGCCTCCTCACAAGTCATGGTGATCACTGTCTCACAGTCACAATCTTGGCATAGTTGTGATGATGAAGATCTCGGTGCAGGGAGAGGACACAGTCAAGGTCTCGGCATAGTTGAGATGAGAAGGATCTCAGTGATCCCATAGTAATGCACTCTCGGCATACTAGACACAGTCATGATCTCGGCATTGTGGTAATCATGGTCTCAGTCACAGTCTTGATGAAGACAAGGTCATGATGAAGATCTCGTTGCAACTCTCATATATATATATATATATATATATATATATATATATATATGCATATCTCAGTATAGAGATCTTGATGTTATGGTAAAGGTTTCAGTGAAGGAGAAACAATGATCTCAATGATGGTGCAGCTGTAATGACGTCAATGGTGCAATAGTGATGACCTCAGTGTAGCAACAATAATGATGATGATCTCAGCAGTGACAAAGAAGATGATTGGTGTCTTGATCTTGGAGTGGCCTAATAAGTCAAGGGTCATGGTCTTGGTATTCGCCAATTGGAATCTCTATATGAAGAATTTTGTGCGGGTTTTCCTCTCAAAGAGTGAAAGGTTTTGGCCCTGGCAGAAAACCAACATCTGGTGTTCTTGTCTCTTTTGTTTTGGTAGCTATTTGATGACCTAAGAAGACACACTCTAATATTAAAAAGCAAGGATTGTGCTAATAAGAAAATTAAAATACCTCACAAATTGTTATCATGACAAGAATAATCTTATTAACTTAACTTTCCCTAGATTGTTCAACACATATAACATTTTTTCGTGTTTCATTTGTTCATTGTACAAGTTGAATTGTGAGCATTTCATTTTACTTACGAGTATTACATTGTGTTGCTCTTGTAATTGTTATTTCAGTCACTTGCTTATTATTCATTGATATCAATTCTCTCTTGTTTGAGAATTTCTCTTAAGATTACAAGTATAAGTTTCATTTACCTTGCAAGTCTTTCTATTGCTCATATTCCAATATTGTGATATCGTTCGACAAATGTTTGTCTTGCAACATTGCCTATCATGTAATTTGAAGCAGCATTTTCTTATTTTGCAAGTATTGTAATTTTATTTGAGCATTGTTTAAAAGGAACTGGTTTGTCATCTTTGATCTTATTGGATGCCATATTGATTTGATCAAATCTATCCCATTAATATTTGCTCATAAATATTCATACTTGCTAATTAATCTTTAAATTCAAGTTAGATTGAATGGTAATTTCCTTGCCTGTATCTCTTAGAACTTGTTGTCATCAACAATTTTTCATTTTAGATATCTTTAGGGGCTACCCCGCATAGCTTAGCTAGGAGAGATCTTAAACAAAGAGAGTTGAGAATAGGTGATAACCCCTTCTTTGATCGTTGCACCTTGAAGACTATTTAGGTGTACTTCTTAGGCAACAACATACCCCACAACTTAGATTTATAGAGTTCTATTTACCCTTTTGTTATCAATCACTCAAGGAATGTTGTATCTCAATTAAGCTATCAATATTAATCCAAGTAAATGTAGCTTATATTCTAGTTCTTTAGCTCTATAAGTAAACAACACTTTCTAGCTTCTTCAAAAGATTGAATGCAGACTTTGGCTTACAAAAGTTTAAACCACACTCAACAAATTCTTATTTAACTATGCAAGTATATCATTGCGTCCATCCAACCTCAATGAAATTTTATCTTACACTACCTTAGTTCTATCATTGAATTGGCCTTAGATCAATCTGAAATAGTCCTTGGAAATGCCCAACAAATACCTCACCAAAAGTTTAGGCTTGTGCTACTCTATATTTCATAGGAGAGATCCCAAGTCACATCCTTAAGGCAAACTTACATATGCATATTAGGTAATCTTTAATCTGCTCAGAAACACACTCAAATCTGCTTTGTTCCCTTATAGATTTTTGCCAACCCTTTGACTAAACCTTCGATCAGACCTTGATGCAACTTCAAAAAGGCCTAGATATACTTCAAATTTCTTTGATCATATATCTTTGTTCTCGATAGGATGACGAGACACTTTAGCTCAACAAACCTTTAATCCTAGTGCAAATATCTTGAAGAGGTGGCACAGAAATAGGGGTTAATCCACTTTAGAAACAATGTTAAGAAATGTCACAAATGGGATGGATTTGTGCATTTGGATAAATCCAAAAATTTTGCTCAAGAAGCAGTTGAATGTCTTCTTCAAATACAATGCAAAAATCACCTCATACAACCTCAGAAATTGTGCAAGTTTGAGTCCTATAATAGGGCCTTCAAGCTATAATGGATCCACCAAAACTTGTCCTGAAACAACTCAAATGAACCTTTGAAATTTACACAGAAATAACTTCAAGAGAGGTGCTACGTGTGTTTCAAGACAAGACTTAGAAGCAGTAGAAGATGTCTCAAAAACATTTTCACAAAAGTCTAAATTTGAGCCTTAGGATATGCAGGATAAGCCTCCTTAAGTGCTAAACAATTACAACATAACAAACTTTGAATTTGCCCATAGAATCATCAAATATCGCTCTTCATGGATGATCCCTTATACTCGCTCTAATACCATATTGATTTTTCAAGACTTTCTAATTTGATAAGTACTTTCCAATGATTCCTTATCAATTCATTATTATAACATTGATTCAAGATCTTTTACTTATAGATGCATCGGAATTACATATAACAGAATTAATTAACCATGGAACTTAAAAGCACATAAACAATTCAAAAATAATCAGAAGAACTCAAAAACCATGACATGATGATTTGATTACGGAGTTCGTTCAATTTGGACTACGTCTCTGGGCCCTGCTCCACAGTGGGGAGGCCTTCATTCAATTAGTGAAATAAAAGAGATAAAAGTACAAGCAACAAGCAATTACAACCCTTATACCTCTAGGCTGAAAGATGGGTAGAGAATGGAGAGCCCAGCTTCAAAAACAAACGGTACCACTGAACTCCTGGCGAAAAATAATGCAAAAACACCTATCCAAACTCTCAATTTGTATAATCAAGCCTTCTGCAACCTCTCGGAACCTCCCTGCTGCTCAAGGTGAGGTCTAGCCTGGTGCCAGGGTCAGGGTCTGCTGCATGTGTGTGCTTCTAAACTATTTGTTGACTCCCCCTGCCTTTTTCCAACACAACAATCATATATATAAGCATGGAGGCATCCCTCAAAACCGAGGCAGTTTTAACATAATAACCAAGTTTAGGCAGGCGAGATCGGCCCAGAAAGTTATATGGAAAAAACCTTGTAACAATAGTGAAATCTTGTTTAAACATAACAAATCCATTAACCGCACTTAAGGCCCAGCGATATGTCTATCGGCGCTTTTAACTATTGGCAGATAATCCAAAGCCAATACATCACACTTCTGTGATATATGGAACCACCAGCTTATAGAACATAATAGAATATATCGCATCCAATGGTCCCCATCCTATATAGCAATCAGCATTGGAACCATCGGCGCATCGACCCATTACACTGCGATAACGATGGATCCGACGGGAATATACATCATAGCACAATAACATATCGCATCCAGCGTCTCCCGACAAATCGCAATCGGCGTGGAACCCAACTTCAGCACTCTGCGATATGGCGGACCTGCTGAGATTTATAAACCACAACATATAACATATCGGGTCCAGATCCTCCCCACAAATCGCAATCGGCATGGAACCCATCGGCGTATCAACCCAACTTCAGTGCTCTGTGATATGGCAGACCCACCGAGATTTATAAACCACAACATATAATATATCGGGTCCAGATCCTCCCCGCAAATCACAATCGGCATGGGACGGGGTGTCACTCCATGCTACCACTCCCCTTCTGTGAATTTCGATTATGATATATGCCTCATCGCAACTAGACTCCATCGGGGCTAATTCATATATTTGTTCCACCTGTAACCTGTGATATGCGATATCAAAATCACAACTGAGACCCTACCGGGGCCGATTCTTAAGCCGCTTCTTCCTCTTGTGCTGATATGCGATATGCGGGACCTAGTGGCAACCTGCCACATGGCGCTCCCTCATTCACTGAGACTTTTGCCATGTCATCTTCTCCTGCCACCTGGAAAAGTCAAACTCAAAATTTGACTTGCTTTAACTTCATCATCTGGACATGAATTTGAGTGTCGTTCACACCGTTGGAATCAGGATGACGAGCACTTTGATCCAATGCTAAGTTTATCTAGATTCTACTACTTTGAGTTTTGATCCTTTTACCATGCCTCTGGTACTTTTCTGAAGATCCACCTGGATGAATCC
The DNA here is from genome assembly GCA_000404065.3 of Pinus taeda. Classification (NCBI taxonomy): domain Eukaryota; kingdom Viridiplantae; phylum Streptophyta; class Pinopsida; order Pinales; family Pinaceae; genus Pinus; species Pinus taeda. The sequence goes on from APFE030580110.1 coordinate 6,275, forward strand.
TCCCCACTAAGAGCTTTTGGACCACCAAAAGACTTTTCAATCAATTGGCAAGTGAGGAAATTTCTCCCTCACTTTTTCCTTCTCCATCCATGGAGCTTTTCTTGGATGCATTCATTTGAAGCCAACACATATATACTCCACATCTCCCCATCGTGAAGTTCTGGTTTTCCGGTTGAGTATGATATCCTCAGGAAACTTATCTAGATACTTTGGTGCAAAATCATCCATTGTAGGACTCTGTGCAACCTCCTCGGTATCCATAATCAGCGGAGGTTCATAAAGCTTCAGGTTTTCTACATTTACCACTGAGTATATATTCATATAAGCAGGCAAGTCAAGATGAAAAGCATTGTTGCCAATATTTTCCAATATGGTGAAGGGACCATATCGGATGGGTCTCAACTTCTTCCCTTCCCCTTTCATTCTATCCTTGTTGATATGGAGCCATACCTTGTCCCCCACTTGAAACTGATGCTCAACTCGGTGCTTCTCATGTCAAGCTTTATACCGAGCTTGACTCTTCTCCAACTGCTCCTGCACTGCCTGATGAATCACTTGTATCCGTTGAATGAACTTCTGTGCTTTATCCCTATCATCTCATCCATTGCTATCCTCCTCTTTCCCAAATACTGTGTCGAAGGGATCTCTACGTAGATAGCCAAAACATGTCTCAAATGGTGAACTCTGTGTAGATGAATGTGCTGCTCGATTGTATGCATGTTGCACATAAGGAAGTTGTTCATCCCACAACTTGGTATGTTTCCCACAATAGACTCGCAACAAGTGTACCACGATGTGGCTGACAACCTCTATTTGTCCATTGGTTTGTGGATGAAATGTCGTACTTCTTTTCAGCTTAGTGTCCATCATTCTCCACAAGCTGGTCCAAAACTCCCTAAGAAAGCTTGATCTGACACAATAGATGTGGGCAACCCAAAACAGACCCAAACATGCTGAAAGAAAAGAAAAACAATCTACTCAGCAGTGACCTAGTTTTTACAAGGCATTAAAATACACATTTTACTAAACCGATCCACAATGACATACAAATAGTCGTGACCTTTTCTAGACATAGGCAAACCTCCTACAAAGTCCATGGACACACTTTCCCATGAATAGGGAGTGGTGTGTAGATTCCAAGTTTTCTATTAGAGGGCTTTGAAACAGAACACAACACACAACCCTTTAAAAAGCGAGTCACAATGTTTTACATAAGAGGCCAAAAACAAAACCTCTACAAATGACATAAAGTTTTCTCAATTCCAAAACGACCAGACACTAGAGAGGTATGAGCCTCTCTGATTACATGAACCCTTTCATCACTAGGTATGCACAGTTTGCCAAGGTGGTACAATAGATTTCCCTCCAAGTAATAATTGTCCACCTACGATCCATGAGTCATTTTTGCAGAGATTTCTTTAAAATCACTATCGTTAGCATATTGTTTAGCGTAAATTTCTAATGATAAAGAAACATTTTGCAAAACTACAGATGCAGAAATAGGAGGGCGAGAAAGCATATCTGCTACTTTCTTGTTGGCGCCCTTCCTATATATTATTACCAAATGAAACTGTTGGAGGAATCCCATCCATCTGAAGTGACGGGCTCACTAAAGCTTGGTCTCTGACTGAAGATACTGCAAGGGCTAATGATCTGTGTGGATGATGGTCTCCTTAACGATCAGATAGTGTTTTCACTTATTTACACTCTAGACCAAGGCATACAACTCCCCGTCATACGTAGGATAATTCACAACAGCCTGGGAGAAAGTCTTTGAACGATAACATACAACTTTCTTTGCTGCATCAATATAATGCCCATGGCACATCCGCTGGCATCTGTTTCAATCTCAAAAGGCTACTGAAGGTCTGGTAAGGCTAGCATTGGTGTTTTGTTGATCTTCTCTTTCAGTTTTTCGAAGGATTTATGTTGTTTTCCTCCCCACTGAAAGGCCTGCTTCACACTAGTTAAGGCGCGCAAGGGGGTTGCGATAATGGAGAAGTTCACAATGAACCTTCTCCAATATTGTACCGCACCCAGAAAACTTCAAACCTCTATGACATTCGTGGGCTCAGGCCAATTCATAATCGCCTCCACTTTAGAGGGATTTATCCTTAATTGTCCATTACTGACAATGTGGCCTAAATAAATCAGAGAATTCTTCCCAAACTCACACTTTGACAGTTTCAAATATAGTTTCTCATTCTTCAAAACATCAAGCACTTTCTTTATATGACACACATGTTCATCCCATGTCCTACTGTACACAAGAATATCGTCCATATATACAAGAACAAAATGATCAATAAAATGCCTAAATAAATCATTCATTACCCTCATAAACATGGCTAGAGAGTTGCACAATCTGAATGGCATCACCATCCATTTGAACATCCCCTGTTTGGTTTTGAACGCAGTTTTCCAAACGTCCTACTCTGCAATTCTAACCTGGTGATAACCACTATGCAAATACAACTTGGTAAAATAAACAACATTTTTCAACTGATCTAACAATTCATCAATACAAGGGAGAGGGTATCGATTCTTCACCGTGATCTTGTTCAGCGCCTTGTAATCTACGCACATTCTCCATGTGTCGTCTTTCTTGGGAACCAACACGATCGATGAGCCACAATGAGAAGAAATCGATTTGATGACTCCCTGATTTAACAATTCCTGCACCTGTTTCTTGATCTCCTCTATCTCAATAGAAGCCATCCTGTACATATTCGGTAAAGGAGCATCCTATTGTAAATGGATCTCATGTTGGATTTCCCATTTAGGGGGCAATCCTCTTGGTTCCTGAAACAATCCATCATAATCAGAAACAATTTCAAATAATTTTTTCTTATGATTAGGATTACAACCTTTGAAAGTATCAACCATCTCGGCCTCTTTCGCTCTCACTATCATGAGCATGCACCCTTCGCTGGAATTAACTAGTCGTTTAATCTGTCCCGCGCTTACAAGACTATCATTAACTTTTCTATGATGAGCTCTAACTATATACTCTACCCCATCCTTTGTGAGGTGGTATTTGTTTTCAAGCCGAAAGAAAATGACCTTTCTATCATATAGATATGGGCTTCCCAAGATGATTCCACAGATGTCCAAAGGCACTACATCTAATTCTACCTCATCAACTAATTTAGAAGCAATAACAAATCTGGCCCTACACTGCTTGATGACCTGCAATTTGGCTTTATCGCTTACCCAATGAAGTGGGTAGCTCAGTATTCATTGGAATAAATCATAAGAGGACCTTTCTTCTTCTTGCCTTAATCTCAGAATACTTTTAACCACGATAATTCACAACCCTAGATCTCACGCAAGTTTCTACTAGGTCTCTTAAAGAGAGTAAAAACGTTTTTGAATTACCATATTATCACATAGAGCTTCTCTTGAGAGGTCCTATCTCATCACCTAACACCATTAACCCTAGAACATCAACCAATGGTGATTATCTATCTACAGGGACTCCTCCCATCAATTAAAGTTCGTAAAGAGTAGGGGACACTCGTTATGGTGGCAATGGGCCATTGTCCCATTGTTATCACTTAGCCTAGCTCTTTGTCTTACAAGCATTCCCTCCTTGGGGCCAGCTAGATTGTGTGGTAACAGGGCTAACTTGAAGTAGTTGGCAATACCGACTGTAGCTACCCCATAATTCAACATGAACAAAAGATGAGCATATGTGATTCAAATTGGTGCCTTGAGGAGGAGGACGAGTAGCCTTATATAGTCATCTCATGATCCCAAATTGGTGTGTCATGTAGGCGGGCCAACTTGAACTTGTGGAGACAGTTAATTTGAATTTCAAAATTTTGATTTCCCACTTTTGAAGCCAACTGGAAGTATACATTTATATTTATCATTTCTTTTATATTTTGAGGGCTAAAACAATTTATGAAGACCGACCATAGCTACAAAAATTCAACACTTCCTCTTAGCTAGGAGGTATTCACTTTGATTTCTTCAGATGTTCTCTTGTTGAAAACAAAAATATCCATTCCAAGAGAAGGTGAGCTAGCTATGTTAATGTATCCATCCACTTCATGTTATATTCCAAAACCATGTCGAAAACATCCCACACCAGCATCGTGTAAAGCGATCTAGTTACCCACTAGACATATCCCCTTTGCAAATGGATCTAGTCACCCACAAGCCAATTACCCATTGGTTGGTCTGACACCCTCTAACATAAGTTTATATTTGTTTCGCAAATCTACCAAGTCGTCACTTGGAATCAGACACCCCCTGACGCATGGTGAAACCCTGGGCCCATTTACCATTTCCACATGTCGTCACATGCTATTGAATGGTAAAAATACTTACCTGATGCTACAAGGCACTCACTCAACCCACTAGCCAAGTAACTCTTGGCAATATGGTCAGGTAACCCATGACAGGGGGAGCACTCTGAGGCTTGATGTTATCTGGGCCAATCTCCCTAGCCACATTACATTTCTCCCGGTCAATACCCACGACTTGTCAATATCCTAACCTAAGGAGAATCTCTACCCGTAGATGCTACAACATCAACACTCCATTTAACTAAGGGAAGCATTCTCGATCACTTCCATATTGTCCCTGAAGTATACAAACTTCATCCCAGGACAAAGGCTTTGTGAGAGTGTCAACAACCTACTTGTTTGTAGAAATACATTGGAGCCTCACTGCTTCCGTCTATACCATGTCTCGGTACTTGATATCAATGTGTTTCGACTTGTCATCCCAGTTATCTCCAGCATATGATCAAAAAAATCCTATGAATAGCTTTTGAAGCCACACTGCTTCACAACTCACCAAACTAGTGCAATAGCCTTCTATAGCCCCGAGTGCAACAAATTTCTGCTTCCTGGGTAAGCAAAATACAAATTAAATCATCGTCCTTATGTGCTCTTCCTATCTTAAACACTCTATGCCCAATTTGAATTTGTATATCCTTATAGTTGTAATTCATAATTTTAAACATGTACCATGGCAATACCTCAACATATGTTGTGCCGCATGCCTCAGCTCAACCATAAACTGACCAAATTCACTGGATCCATCACCACAGCTACTAACTTGGATCTTGTTGTAGTAATCATGGTTGCTCCCTCTACCAGTTAGCTTCTTCATATTAGTTACCATGGGAATGGCCATGGACTGATTTTCCATCATCCCAAATCTCTGAAGGATATTTAATAATATGCTTCCTTTGACCAAGGAAGATCTTTCCTGACTTCTACTTCTAGTCCCAAGAAGTAAAGTATCCAACCAAAATCCTTCATCTCAAACTCAGGGATAAACTCCCTCTAACATTGAAGCAAGGCTTCCTAATCCTAATTGCTTCCTTTATCACTAAAACAAATCCTTCTACCATTGTTGCTTCCTCTGTCACGTGGGTCCTTCTTCTTTTGTCAGAAATAAGTCATCAAATAGTGAGGTCCACCAGGACCCATAAGATAATCATCAATCTGAGAATACCATGCTTGAGGTCCACAGAAAGCCTTCTTTAGTCTACAAACATGAGATTACCTCTCATGTACCTCAAACCCCTACAGTAGCTTTATGTACACTTCTTCCTCCTCAATCGTTCGAATGAGGAAAGCGATCTCCACATCCACCTAATGTAATCCCATAATAGAAGCAACATAAATAATAGTTGTAACAGAAGTGTTCCTGACAATTGGAGCAAATGTCTCCACATCTCCCTCTTCTTGGGAGAATCCTCACGAATCTTGCTTTGGTACTTCTCTTTTTTTCCATCTACTGCATACTTCATCTGTAGATCCACTTGGAAGTCACCACTAACTTCTCATCGGCACAATTGCCTCCATCATGGCATCCTTCAAACTTGATGGCCTATTTTCTCCCTCTGAACTAGGAGCTCTTCCAGTCATCAAGCATGGTTCTAGATGTCAGTACAATTCCTCCCTCTTGAACAAAAATCACTCTGGGAGAATCCTCTTGTCACAATCTTTGCTTCGTTCTTCTCAATGCTTTCATTTGTTTCCAAAGCCTTGGCAACCTTTACAATGTACCTGCAACCCTCATTAGGAGGTCTTCTAGGGTTTACAAACCCTAAGAAAAATAAGATGATCAAATTTTTCATGTGCAATTTTTCTTGTTGTAGTCAATACAGATGGGATAGTTCATCCAAATCATTAGAGGACAAGAAAGTGCCATGGAATCCCATGCCTCTATATATGTGATTGTCAACAAGGTGATGTTATCAATCAATCAAGGAATGCTCCATTTAGTCCAAGCAAATGTATAATGATCCAATATAGCTCCTTCCATCGTGGATATTCCCCTTTAAGCAATGAATTAAGATCTTGAAGTTTTCTCTCCCTTTAGATATGACTCTCTTGAAACAAATCAGTCAAAAGTTTATGTTAGGCCCCTATACTACTAGTGTCACCCCTTATTGTTATTAGTACAAACCACTTATTATATTGATGTACCCATGTAATGCCCATATTGTTACTATTGTGCCCCATAGAAGCCCACTATATTATTATTGTGCCCTTACATTATTATTGTTATGTCGGCTCTGGTTATGTTATGAGCCCTTAGACTCCTATATATAGAAAGGAGGTCTTTTCATTTGTATCATTGAAGAATTGTTCATTTATGTAATGTTAAAGGAGGTTTCCCCCTCGAAGAGGCTGAATTCTAAGGCGTGGATCTCTCTTTTCTATCTTTTTGTGAGCTGGTTTCATAACATTTGGTATCAGAGCTTTGGATTCTAGGGTTTCGCTGCTCCAAACAATTCATCGTGGAATTTTCGCTATAACTTTTTTTCTGTGACGTTTCAGAAGTCAAAAAAAAAACCCATTTGAGAAGACTTGGCGCTGAACTTTGGGTCCGAATTTTAGAGCGTTTCGCGGGATATTTACGGAGATATAATCGGAGGAATTTCGCCTTTTTGCAGACTCCTGAATTACACTCAAAACAGGCGACCTGGGGAAAATCGTCATAACTTTCTTTCTGAGCATCGGATTGAAATTTCGTAAGAAGTTACATAAAGAGGACGGACTGTAGTTTTCATTTATATATTTTTCAGAGTTAAAGGTTGAAACAGTCACACGTGGCACGTCGTACAAGTTATCTCTACTGAATTAGTCTATAATCAGGTCACTGTGGGAGATTTGGCATAACTCTTCATTGGAGAATCCAATTGGG
>APFE030580115.1:0-24490 GCA_000404065.3 Pinus taeda
GGAAACCCTTGATCAATTCTTCTTATAAGTTCTTCAATAGTTTAGCAAAGAGAGAGAGATAGTACATATACAACAAAAGTCAACACTTCGACTTATCTAAATAAGAGCATAGATCATCTCTAAGTAGATGATACATGAGGTAGTTGAACTCAGCTGAAGACATGCTGCTTCAACTGATTCTCCCAGATGACTCCTTCACCATGCTGCACGTATCATTATGCTGCTCCTCATCATGATGTTGCATCTCACGAAGTTGCACCATGCTGCACCCATCATCACTATGTTGCATCTCATCATGCTTCACTAATCATGATTGTACCCATCACTGTACTGCATCATGTACCATTGTTGTCCCATGTGCCATTGCTGCACCATGTTGCCACACTGTTGTCCCATGTGGCATGTTGTATCGTGTCGCCATATTGTTGTCCCATGTGCTTGCAGCGCCATGCTTTCCACTGCTGTCCCATGTTCTTGCAGCACCATGCTTGCCACTATTATCCCATGTGCTTGCAGCACCATGCTTGCTATTGTTGTCCCATGTGCTTACTGCAATATGCTTGCCACTATTATCCCATGTGCTTGTTGCACCTTGTTGTTGTTGTTGTCCCATAGTAACCTACAGCAACCCAACAATCATGCCCAAAACATAACTTGAACAACCTCAATAAACTGCGGCCTAGTCAAGGTAGATAGCTACCTCCACATGTTGTTATTCTAGGCATATGGCAGCCCCTAACACTTCCACGTTGGCCTGTTTTGGAGTGGCTAGCCCTGCAGCCTACCACAGACCTCTGCTACCACCTACAACCCATTCAAAACACCTTACGTTGCCCTGTAAATTGCTCATAGTGTTTAAAAGCTTACCCACAACAACCTACGCAACCCATCACCGTGAGTTAAACACCTAAGAACTCCTCCACGCAGGCTGCAACAGCCTTTCCTTGTCTCGGCCCTTTAGGGAGTAATCTCAGCCTGCCTTACAACAAACTTGGCCCTCCAAAATATCATGAAGCGGACCTCTATAACCACGTTGTTCAGCGCTCCTTTATTGCGGCTAAGACAGAGTTCCTTTGCCTCCAACTTAAGGCTATCTCCTTCACAACATGACTGCGTCTTCTTGGATTAGGGCAGACTGCGGTTAGACATCCTTTAAGACTATGGCTAGGTCATCCTCCTTAGGACTGTGGCTAGGGCATCCTCCTTAGGACTGTGTTTTCCTTGCTAGGGCATCATCTCTAAGGCAGCTCCCTTAGTATCCTTTCCTCTTGCATCTAGGGCTTCATCAACTAAATTTTTCTTGCCACTAAAACCCAAAACAAGTGGAAATAAATCAAGAGTGAAGTGTGTGTAGAAATGACTATCAAGTCACCTCCTTTTATACTAAAACGTTGAGCACATGTGGGGGTTATTTGGTTGCTGGCCGAACTTGATGAATTGTCTTATAAGTTATAACACAAAGAAACCCATAACTTCATGAATACTTATCGGAATCGGATGATCTTTAGATCAATCCTACACCTCTCGATGAGAGGGATCCAAGAAAAATATCAGTTGCCATAAATAAGATGACCCACATGTAGTTTGGCCCTAGTTGTCAATTTTAATAATAATGGAGCTTCAAGACACATGATATATGAGAGGTCTTTGTTCAATACAACTTAGGAGCAAGGAGGCATGACTATGGAGCTTGGCAATGATGCCACTAAACATGTGAGAGAAATTGGGTCCATTTCATTTCAAATGCCTTCAGGTGACGTTCTTAAGCTAGATCACATTTTGTTGGTTCCTCATTTGATGAAGAACCTCCTTTCAGTTTCTTGTATGATATATAAACATTGGACGGTTTCCTTTGAGGGACAATAGTGCACCATCAATGATTATAGTCTAGCTAGTTCAAGGGCTACTTGTTGATCCATGGCATGAGTATATTCCACTGGGACAGTAGAAGAGCTTTCCAGCTTTGAGGAGGCACATGCATGATGAGAGATCATAGATCCAAGTTCAACACCAACTGCAAATTCTCTAATAGCATATGGTGTTGATTAGGATGCAAGAACCTTCAATTCGCAAGATTCTCCTTCAATGATCAAGGAGGATGAGAAGTTTGGGGTTCCAAATTTAGAGGTTCGAGAGCATGTAGGAATTCCTAGGGGGCAATTGTTCCTCCTAGTACATATGCTAGTTATGTTGCATTGGTTTCTTCCATCCGTGAGACTTCTAATTGTACACTAAAGAAGAAGTATGATACTTTGAGGGAGGACGATGTTGAGATTGATTCCAAAGTTGCAACTAATGGGAGGATTAAAGAGTACAAAACTAGGAATCATGGATTCTCTCAAATAAAGGGAGTTTCCCATGATGATACTCTTTCCAAGGATCATGGACTCTCTTGTACAGAAGAAATTCACCATGATATTACTCTTACTTTAGGATTTTCTCTACGTGAGGGGATCAATCTAGTTCATCTTGGTCCAATTGCCAAAAGATTTAAGATGTATGAGAGGGACTCTCGTGTTCACAAGATGATGACCCTACATGGATTATTGCCTATACCACAAGCTTCGTATTCTAGGATCAAGTAGTTAACATGTATGGATCTCTATATTTGTGACTTTGATAGATGCGATACACCTATCTTGATCCTGTATAGAGATGTGATCATCTCTATAAAATGTCCTAAATAACTCATAATGTGTTCTATGTTGATTTTGACTCAGGATGTTGGGATAGCATGGGTGACAAATTCTTCGCAAATGACAGTGTTTGATTCCAAGACCCCAACAAGGAACAGATTTGGTAGAATTGCAAAGGGAGTCGATATTTTTCAACGTAAACACTTTCCTTCTAAAGAGGAAGTGTTGACTTTCAAGGTTACTTTGAAAGTGTTTACACCATGCTTGGGGTGCTTATTGAGATTTTGGTACATGGTGTATGTTTAAATCCTAAATGGTCCAAGATGGGTTGGCATATTAGAAATAATCCTTGATGGATTTGCACAGGTGAGATAGATTGCTCAGTGGATGCTTTAACTCTAATCGTTACAGGTTTAGTGTTATTCCCTTAAGAATTGGAGTTATCTTCACAATTTGATGGGTGCCCTTCATTGGGGCCCCTTAAAGAATCCACTTGCTAGGAGAGCACACTATATGGATTGAGGAACATTGTGCAACCTGGAGAAGGCCATCAACCCCTAGTTGGCATGTGGCAGTTTGGATACCCCTTCAAAGAATTAGGGATGGCTCGAAGACGAATGGGGCTTCTACAATGTTCTTGTAGGGGCAACTGACCCAATGTCATTGCTTAGGTTGTTTGATGGAATTCATGGAGGCTTCTAGTGGAGGGATGTGAACTTGCCTCACGTAGCCACATCACCTTGGAACAATTATTGTGCATTGTTGCCACAAAATCTAGCAAGCCTAGTGCAAAACCCTACTAGGCAAAACCAAACCTTAGGGCAACAAGAAAAAGGGTTGCCATTGTCACCTCATCAACCTTTCGCTTGCTATTTAGTGGTATTTAATCACAAGGGAGGCTTTTATAAACTTATCTAAAGGATATCCAATGATAATGGCTCAAGGTGATTGATATGAGGTCTACTAAATGGGATATAGTACTACCATAGCATAGAACGCTGAAGTGTTTTATGCCAATGTTCAAAAACCCTATTCCTAGACCAATTAGAGGGTTTTTATAAATAAGGGTTTCGCATATTTTCAACGATAAGTTGAACACTATCATATATCGGCCAAGGGCAAAGACCTTCTCATGTGAATAAGATATGCCAGGCCTTCAAATAGATATCAGGGTTTAAGGGTTTTTAATGGAGTTTTATGGTTGAAAACATGCATAAACAACAAACTAGGGAAGACATCAAACCCTATAGAGGAGGGTTCAACATGCAATAATGCTAGATTTTGCTTTTATATTTATTGTTAATGCATTTTCTACTTTAAGAGCAATAAAACATCAATTATAATTTTACTTTTTAGCAATTTTCCACATAAAACCCTAGCCCTAACCCTAGATATGTAGGAAAAAAAAGAAGGAAAAATTTAATATATAAGGGGGTTGATTAACACAACAATGATTAGTGCCTTTGTCCTAAATGGGAAAATGGAGTCTTTTAGGGATAAATATCTGAGAATGGCCTTGTTGAAGTAAGGGGAGAATGATTAGGGCATCGAATTAAAACCCTAGTGATTTCCATGTGAGGGAGATTTTAAATTTAAGGGATGCACACTCAAAGTTCCCTCAGAAGGTTCCCTGAAAAAACAATCTTACATATCATAGAGGTGCAAGATTTCAAGATAAATTTAGAAATTATATCATGGCACAATTAAAAACCTACTACACAAATATAATATGCAAAATATAGAAAATTTGCAATAAACTTACAAAATTTTCCAAAAGAAACACTTCAATCAATCTTAGAAAATCATCTCCAAGAGAAACTCACACCATAAAAAGATCACATTTTGCCCAAGTTGAAACAAGGAGACTAATTCACACTCTTTTGAAGAGAAAAGTGAATGGATGTGTGAAGATGATAAGGAAATAAGGTTACCTTTATTTGTATGAGGCCTAAAAACCCTTGTTTTCACTAATTTTACAAGCAATACCCTAAAACAAGGTTGTTTGAGTGTTCAACAAGTGTGAGGTTACAAGCCAACCTTAATATAGCTCAAAAACATAACAATAAATGCCAAAAATCCCACACATGTGGGGAAATTATGTCCTCCACTAAGACATCATCCTCCATTAAGGCTTAATATGCTACAAGTGACAAATGGGTCATGAGTGCTCAATACTCCAAGGAAAAGCTCAAGTATATGGGTAATGCCTTCAAAAGTGCCTCCAAATCCATGATGTCATCACAAATGTGCCCTATGTCACCCCTTCTAAGGGCAAAGTGTTGATTTTTCACGGATATTCTAATTTAATAAATACTTCTCATGATTTCTTAAGTTGATCTTTATTGTATTCATATTCATCAGAAAGAAGTTACACAAAAGATCTCAACAATAGAAACAAAAATGCCAATAAGGTCATAAACAGACAACCAAACAAGAGATACAAGTATTTCACCCTGGGAAAGCCCACTTGGGGTACACACCCAACAACCTTTTCCTTAGAGAAATTACTGAATTCATCAAGAAATACATCTAATCCTTGTAGTCAAAACAAGATCAAACTGACCAGCAATATTCCCAAGTCAAACTTGGTTAGACTATCCACAAGATGAGATAAGATGCTACTTGAAGATTTGGTCAAAGGCAGTCAAACAGACCGAAACTTGGACCTACTCCTTCCATAAAAAAATTTGGATGGTTCCCAATGAAGATGCCCAAAAAAACTCTGTCAATCTGCTATACATGTGAGATCAAATGAGGAGAGAGAGAGCTCGGTCTTCTTCTAATCAATTTCGGCCACCTTTTCTTTGTCTCCTTCACATGGATGAGCAGAAGATAATTTGGTGTGTGAGATCCGAATTGGCCAAGAGGAGGAAATCGAATGGAATATATATAGTGATCCTAGGAGGCCAAATTGTCATGTCCCTTCACTAGGACCAAACTTGAAGCCAACCTTACAATTGTAGGCAAAAATTCAAAATTTAGAAAATTCAAAATTTAGAAAATTCAAAATTCGCTCTCTTTGAAGTTGACATGAAGAACATATCTTGTATTTATTATTACATATATTTGGAGGGCTAAGATATCAATTATGAATACTGGCCATGACTCACACTACACCAAAGTTCCAATGAGAATGGGAAGATGGTGTTGAGACAAAGGTTAAGAAACACCAAGATGACCAAGACCGACATAGTGACCTCATACCTCACCAAGATCACGCGGGTGAGAGATGAGTTGGCTATCATGGGAGAGGCTATCCTTGAGGACCAGCTAGTCAGGACGGCAATAGATGGTTTTCCCAAACAGTGGGATGGATTCATAGATGGCATTGTTCCGAAAGAGCATTTTCCAAACTGGAGGAGGATGTGGGATGGTTTCATCCAGGAGGAGTGCCAAGAGTGGCAGTGAGGGTGGTGGGGTAAGTGAGGAAAAGAATCTTGCCCTCGCAGCTAAGGGAAAGAAGAAGGCCATGAAGGTCTCTTCTAATGGAGCCAAGTAGCAGAAGGGGGAGCAGGAGGCCAAGAAGAAGGAAATGAGCAAAGTGAAATGCTTTGCTTGTGGGAAGTTGCACCACTCTGTTGTTCAATGTCCCAACAAGAAGAATAAGAAGAAGAGTGTAGCAGTTTCGGCAGAGGTGGATGAGTTCGCCTCCATATTTGACATGGAGTTTTCCTTAGTGGTGAGTCTTGCCATGAGTGTCACATCTTCTAGTGAGTGGTTTGTGGACAATGGAGCTTCCTGCCAAAAGACTAGAGTGAGAGAGCACTCCATGAGTCTGACAGAGGATGATATTGACTTGGAGGTTGTACTTGGAGATAACTCCACGGTCAAAGCAGTAGGAGTATGGACAGTATCCTTTCAAAGGGAGTCTTCACCTCCTCTAAAAGTGACAAATGTTCTTTATGTTCCCAGGTTGAAGAAGAACTTGTTTTCAGTCTCCAGTATCGAGGGCAGGGGATATGAGGCGATGTTCCGAGGACAGGTGCTCATATATCTTAGAGGATCCAGTATTGAGTCTACTAGAGTGATTAGAGTCCACAGTGGGTCACTCTATAGGTTTATGTTTCATACTACTAGAGCCTTGGTGGCACAAACCAGCAGTAGTGATTTGTGCAATATTTGGCAGATGGGGATGACCCACTTGCACCATGGAGCATTCAGGATGTTAAGGTAGATGGTTGCAGGTTTACCTGAGTTCAGCACTGAGCATCATGATGTCTACAGAAGGTGTGGTTTGGGAAATTACACCAAGAAAACTTTCTCAAGCAGTGACAACAGAGCAACAGGTATCCTAGACTTGGTACACTTTGATGTGTTTGGTCCTATGCCTCATGTATCTTTGAGCGGACACGAGTAATATGTGACTTTCATTGATGACTACTCCAGGAAGACTTGGATTTTCTTTCTGAAGACCAAGGATGAGGTCTTTAAGAGGTTCCAAGAGTCTAAGGCTCTTGTGGAGAACTAAATGAGGAAGAAGATCAACGTGTTGAGATCAGACAATGGGGGTGAGTATAGCTCCAAGGAGATGAAGGAGTTTTATATGAGTGTGGACATCAAGACAGTAAATAGTGCCTTATAACCCCTAGCATAATGGGGTGGAGACGAAGAAGAACAAAGCCATAGTGGGTGCAGTTAGAGCGATGTTGCATGATCAGAGGCTACCTTTATTTTTGTGGGCCGAGGAATGTAACACTACAGTGTATCTACAGAACAGGATCCCACATAGAGTCTTGGGGAGTAAGACTCCCAAGGAGGCTTTTCCTAGGAAGAAGCCTGAGATTGGGCACATCAGGATTTTTGGGTGCCTTACATATTCACACGTCCCTCAAGAGAAGAGGACGAAGTTGGAGCCAACCACAGAGAAGGGTATCTTTGTGGGTTACAGTGAAACCAACAAGGCCTACCATATAAACATTCTTGCGCAAAGGAAAGTTGTCTCGAGGTGAGATGTGAGATTTGAGGAGAGGGCCTTGAGGAGGTCTCAGGAGGTTGATCAGGTAGAGTAGCAGGCTCCTCAGCAGGGGGGCACACCACAGGTATCAGGATCTTCAAGCGGTACACCAGGGTCAGGAGGATCACCTACATCTGGGGTGATAGGTTCACAGAGTCCAATGTCACCAAGCACAGAATCTCAAAGTGCATGTTTACACAAACCACGAGTGTGGCTTCCTCATCAGGAGGAGAGACTCCAATGGAGGATTTTCCCATACTAGTAGAGGAGGCTACTAAAGGGAAGAGGAAGCCAAAATGGCTTTGAGAGACCTTGAAGAAAGCACAAGATGCAGTAGGGAAACCCAAGTGGTTAGTTAGGGAGAGCAGACCACCAAAGAGGTTGGGTGGCTATGTGGCAGATGTTGTGGAGACTGAGCCAGGTAGTTACGAGGAGGCAGCTAGTCAGCGAATCTAGAGGGATGCCATGGTGGAGGAGTATGCCTCTATCATGAAGAATGATGTGTGGGAGATAGTGCCGAGACCTAAGGGGAAGTCAGTGGTAACTTCCAGGTGGCTCTACAAGATCAAAAATGTTGCGAATGGCAGTGTGGAGAAGTTCAAAGCTCGTTTTCTGGTGTGGGGGTTCTCACAGGTAGAGGGAGCTGACTATGAGGAGACCTTCGCACCAATTGCTCGATATACCTCCATTAGAGCAGTGATATCTATAGCAGCTGAGATGGGTTGGAGGACTCATCGGATGGATGTGAACACTGCCTTTCTCAATGGGGTTATATAAGAGGAGGTGTACATTAAACAACCACAGGGCTTTAAGGTGCATGGGAGAAAGTCTCATGTGTGTACGCTTAATAAAGCCTTATATGGACTGAAGAAAGGGCCGAAAGCATGGTACGAGAGCATCAATTCCTACTTGCAGCAAATGGGTTTCCAGAAGAGTGATGCAAATTCAAACCTATACTTTATCATGGTTGGTGACGATCCACTCATACGGGTTCTGTATGTAGATAACTTGTTTATTACAGGAGAGGACAGACTCATCCAGCACTGCAAGAGGGACCTTGCTTCAGAGTTTGACATGACTGATCTAGGATTGATGCATTACTTTTTCAAGTTGGAGGTTTGGCAGGAGGATGGGCATATCTTCATGGGCCAAGGCAAGTATGTAGAGGACATACTGGAGAGATTTTGTATGGAGGGTTGCATACCTATGGCTACTCCTATGATCACCAATTGGAAGAAGATGCATGCTTTAGACTCTGAGTTGGTGAACCTCACCTTGTATCGTCATTTGATCAGTTCTTTGATGTATCTGGTCAACACTAGATTGGATATTTGTTTCACAATCAACATATTGAGTCAATTTAGGATGGAGCCTGGGAGAGTACATTGGGTGGCTGCGAAACATGTGTTGAGGTACCTTCAAGGCATAGTGGACTAGAGTCTAGACGATATCCGAGCGGATGGAGTCAGGGTGACAGGTTGTACAGACTCAGACTAGGCAAGAAGTCCTAGTGACTGTAAGAGTACTTTCAAATGTTGTTTCATGTTGGGTTCAACAGTTGTGTCATGGTTCAACATGAAGCAGAGATCAATGGCACTGAGCTCAACAAAAGTTGAGTATATTGCAGCTAGTCAGGCCTGCTGCGAGGCTATTTGGTTTCGGAAGATGATATGTGGCTTATTTGGTCAGATGTTGAGACCAACTACGATATATTGTGATAATTAGAGTTGTATCAAACCCACAGATAATCCAATATTTCATGAACGGATAAAGCACATAGAGATCAAGTACCACTTCATCAAACGTTGGGTTCAGAGAGGAGCAATGAGGCTTCAGTATATATCCTCTGATGGACAAGTTGCAAATATTCTCAACAAGTCATTGCCAAGGTGCAAGCACATGCATTTAAGAGACAGAATGGGAGTGGTGAGAAACACCTTCCTCGATAAGAGGGAGTGTTAAAAATTTTAAGGTACCAACTTCCAAGGAAGTGTTTCCTAATGCTTTAGCCTTTTTTCCTAGGAAGACACTTTAATTACCTTTTTGGCAGGTGACTTTATGGGCTATATTAAAGTCATGAGGAAAATGTCACTTTATGTGGTACAACTACTAGGTACTTTATATTAATGTCACATTATGTATTAAAGTGACTTTTTGAGAAAAGTACTCAAGTACTTCCTAATATTGAAGTCACTATATTTTAAAGGTGACTTTATGTAGAAAGAACATACAAGGTACAAAACTAAAGTTATAAAGTGACTTGGAGTCATTAGTGAGGGAGACCACATTAAAAGGGGGTCAAGTGAGGGAATGATCTCCACATTGATCTCATGGACTGAGATCTAATCTCAACCCTTGATCACTAGGGTTAGGGTTCTCCTATCTAATGAAAAACAAAAAGTGAGAAAAAGGCAAGAGAAGCTCATTCATTCTTCACATGAGCATTTGGAAAAGAGAGGGAGCAAAGAGAAGAGGAGGAGGCTCTGAGAACAAGTTTGCTAAGGGAGAGAGACCAACTATAGCAAAGAGATCACACTGAAGCCCAAAATTCTAGAGAGCCACTTCAGCACTGCTGGCCCGAAATTCTAGAGAGCCACTTCAGCATTGCTGGCCCGAAATTCTAGGGCGCTGCTTCAGCACTACTAGCCCGAAATTCTAGGGAGTTGCTTCAACACCGTTGGCCCGAAATTCTAAGGAGTTGTCTCAACATGAGTTCTAGAGTGGCTGAGCTCGAAATTTCTAAAGAGAAACAACACAAATTTCAAGGAGTAGAACCATTGATTCCTGGCTCGAAAATTGAGGAAGACATCTATCTGCTATAGGCCTGAATTTCAAGGAAGAGGACTGATATTTATAGGCTCAAAATTCTAAGGAGAGGGTAGTTATTTGCAGGCCCAATTTTCCAAAAAAGCGATAGATCTCAGGCACAAAGTTCGAGGGAATTTTGTCAGTGAAAGAGCACGAAATTCAAGGCATATCAACCAATTGATAGTGCATTTATTGTGGTTTTCAAAAGTCAACTTGTTGAGAAATCAATGCAAGTAGATTAGGGTTTGATTCCTCTTTCTTGATAATCACTTGTGAGTTATGTTGGCTTATTTTACTTCTTTATTATCTTATCTTTCATCAAGCAATTACCATATTATGTGTGTATGAAGATCACAAAACAAGAGACACAAGATGTAGGCACTATGCCAGCGCAAATCCCCCCTCGAGGGGAAAACCCAATCAAATTTTTCTTCCTTCAATAGTATTCTTTGAGACTCTTCAACCTGTGAAAAGACCAAACCTTCCCTCCACACCAAGTCAACCTTCCAGATCTTCGACCCCTTTGCAGCAGCACTTTCACCCCAGCAACTTCGACTATGCAGCAACTTACGGTATTAGGCAGCAACTGACAGTAGCAACACTTGGAAGACTTTGATCTCCTAAACTAGGACACGAAACAGAGAGAGCAGCTCCAAAATTTCGATTTTCTTCTCTTCCTTAGACTTGACCCAACTCGCACTTCCTTTAGCTTCCTTTTAACCACTTTGCACTTCTCCAACTTCCTTAGAGATATCGAACTAGCTTGAGATGAGATGCTCCAAATGAATTCGACTTCCTTCTATTTATGGGCTCCAAGTTGTTGAAAAATCTAGGGAATGAAAAGTTAAAATATTTCTCTGCTTGATAATTGCTTGTGATATACTTTTACTTCTTAGCTTATAGTCTTTTCTCCGTTTTGTTATTATTGTGTTCTTTTCATCAAGACAATTACCAAAAATGCACAATAAAAGACAAGTGACACAGTATGTAGGCTTGTCAGCGAAGGCCAAAACCTCTCACCTCTTGAGAGGAAAACCCAATCAAAATTCTTCTTTTAGATCTTCAATTGATGAGTACTAAGACCATGGCAAAAACCTTTGACTTTAGTATCCTCCCAAGAACCTTGTCACTAACCTTGATGCTCTGGCTCTTCCCTCTCTCGATTTTCTTCTTGATCTCGAACTGCTCTCCTCGGCTTCTTCTAGAGAATCTCGGTCTCTATCCTTCACCCTGCTTCTTCTCGACTTCTCCTAGAGAATCTTAGACTTTATGATCTTACTAGCTTCCTCTAGAGAATCTCGGTCTCTAATCTAGATCTCTATCTTGGTTCCCCAAAACAAGTACCCGAGAAGAAATACTCCTTTGCTAACCCAGGGGAAACCTCCTTTGCTGCCCCAGAAGAAACCTTCTTCACTGCCCCAGAAGAAACCTTCTTTGCTTGCACAAAAGAATCCTCTCCTTCGCTTGCCCAAAGGAAACCTCTCCTTCGCTTGCCTAGAAGAATCTCCTTCACACTTCATCTTGACCTCTTCTTCGCACTTCTGTTTGACCTCTTCTTCGTGCCTCTGCTTGATTGAATGCAAGTCAAGTTGCTTGCCTCTAAGTGAGGTTGAGTGAGGCTACTTATACACATCAACTCATGACCCTTAGGTAACATATTGACAAGTAGTGAGGCCGACTTCTTCTAGCATGTTCTTCCATCATTGTAGGCCGACTTGAAGAGGATAAGTGACAAGATCTTGGACGACACTTTACATAGACAAGTTTGACTTCATTACATGGCAATGACTCTAACATTTTATGACTAGATGACAAATAATTCCTAAAGACTCTCAATGGGAGTCTTGGCTCAAAAATAAAATCTTTTGCTTATGAAACCCATGAAGCAAGCAATACAATAATTTTATTTTCCTTCTTTACATCTCATTACATAAAATCATAATTACATGTCATTATGAAGACTGAACCTAGTTACACTTTTCAAAACAAGTGAGGTCAAATTGGTGTCCTTAGGCCGACTTGATCTCTTCTAAGCCGACTTGGTGTGGAGGTTACATAAATTATATTTGACTCTAGTAAACCTTTTTACATGATTCAAAAGCCCAAGAAGGGTCTCTTTAAATATACAATGACTCTAGACTCAATATTAATCCTAGAAGTCCACAATGGGGACTTTGACTAATATAATGATGACCCAAGCATGAAACCCATGCTTCAATAAGTCATTGATACAATAATAATAATAAAATCTTTATTCTTTTGACAAGTACATTTCATGATGACTCAAATACATTAATAAAGACCGAACCTAGTTACATTTTCCAACACTCCCTCTTAACTAGGGAGGTATTCATAATATACAAATATAATGAAAGATCTCATACTATATGAACAATGAAAAATTTGGGCACCGCAATGCCATGGACTAAATTCCTAACCAAAGCAATCTATCCATTGGTCTCTCATCAATTTAGGCACTGCAATGCCATGGACTAAATTCCTGACCAGGGCAATCTATCCAAGTGGGAATACAGTGGACTCAAGCTTTCAGCCTCTCTAGGTACCATCAGGCTTACTTGCTAAACACAAACCCAGGGACGTAGGTGTGTATCCATGGTTAGAGCTCTACGACCCACACCACCCTCCCTACTTTGGGACCTAGACATCAACACAAAGTGTCGACCAAATGTCCTCCCAAGCAATGCTTCACTCGCAAAGCCTCAACAAATCTCTTCCAATCTCTTAACATCAATACAATCAGCAATATCTACTAAACCAAGCATGTTCCTTAGATATTCAAACTTCTTATTAGGAAAAGCCTTTGTTAGTTTGTTTGCTACCTGTTCATTTGTCGAGACATACTCCAACTTCTTGATCCCATCCTACACCAAGTTCCTAATAAAGTGGAACTTATTGTTGATATGTTTCGTTCTAGCATGAAACATGGGATCTCCAGACATCTTGATACAACTTTGATTGTGAAATTAATCACAGTAGGACCCAGAGACTTCTCAAACAAATCTGTCAGAAGCTTCCTTAACCAAACAGCCTCCTTTCCTACTTCACATGCAGCCACATATTCTGCCTCAGCACTACTTAAAGCAACGAGATCTTGCTTCCTATTCATCCATGAGATCATAACAGCTCCCAAACTAAAACATCCTCCAGTAGTGCTCCTTCCATCGGTCTCACTACCACCCCAATCAGAATTTGTGAAGCTAATTAGCTTGACTTCCTTACTATCATACTTTAGGCAGTGATGTATAGTGCCACAAAGATATCTCAACATGTGTTTGGCAGTTATCCAATGATCATGACGAGGCTCCAACTGAAACTAACTAAGAATGTTTATTGCAAAAAATATATTTGGCCTAGTATTGACCAAATACATTAGGGAACCCACCAACTGATGATAGGAGGTAGGATCCACGAGACTAGAGTCAGAGCCCCTCAACTTCTTGAGATTGGTGATCATAGGAGTAATCGGCTTGGAATCCATCATCCCGAATTTCTGCAGCAACTTGATGATGTACTTTCCTTGCCCCAGCTATATCTCCTCGGGTCTCTACCATACTTCTAGACCCAAGTAATAGTGCATCAATCCTAGATCCTTCATTTCAAATTCAACTGCCAACATCTTCTTGCATTCTTGAATTCTTCGCTCCACACCTGTGATGAATAGATCATCCACATATAGTAGAATAATGGTGGGCTCATTATTCACGACCTTGATGTAGAGATTCGGATCAGCAGAACTCTTTACAAACACAATTCTAAGTAAATATGCATTCATCCTTGCATACCATGCCCTAGGTGCTTGCTTCAAACCATATAGGGCTTTCTTAAGTCTGCAAACATGAGAGTTCCTACTATTAACTTCAAAACCTTCAGGTCGTTCGATATACACTTCCTCAGCAATGGTCCCATTCAGAAATGCAGTGTTCACATCCATTTGATGGATACTCCAACCCATTGTAGCAGCCAATGAAACCAAGGATCTAATGGTAGTGTACCTTGTTGTGGGTGCAAAGGTTTCTTCATAATCAATACCTTATGTTTGAGAGAAACCCCTTACAACAAATCTAGCTTTGTACTTGTCTATACTTCCATCAACAGCATGTTTGATCTTATAGATCCATTTAGAGGTGACAACCAATTTGTCACTAGGTTTAGGAACGATTTCCCAAACCCCATTCTTCATGATGGATTGATATTCTTCCTACATCGCTTTCTTCCAAACCTCTTGATGAGCAGCTTCCTTGAATGTAGATGGTTCGACTTCAATTTTGTCATGTATGCAGCATAACCAAAATATGCTTTTGGTCTCTTACTTTCCCTTAAGATTCCTTTCACAACTTCATGTCCTTTAGCATCTTCTAATGTTTTTTAACCAATTTGGCCTTTTCCTTGTGGTTGGGATGACTACCGATTGAATAGGATCACTTGATCCTTCTTCTTCTTGATTTGTAGTATGGTTTTCATGATGATCTTCTTCTTCAAATATTGGAACTTCTATCATCAAAATCAATAGGAATATCCTTTGATTTCTTGTAGGCTTGATTTTCATCGAATATGACATCCCTACTTACTTCAATATGTCTTCCTTCCTTAATGTAGATTCTATATGCTTTTGAGGAGAGACTATATCCAACGAATATTCCCTTGATACTTGTCGAATCCAACTTCTTTTGCTTGTCCTTTGGAACATGGATGCATGCTGGACTTCCAAAGATTCAGAGGTGATCCACGCTTGGCTTCTTTCCTATAAATACTTCTTCGGGTATTATATTATTAAGACTTCTATGAGGACTTCTATTTTGAATGTACATGACTGCCATTGTTGCTTATCCCCATAAGAATTTTGGTAGGTCTTGATCAAGGAGCATTGTTCGAATGCCTTCTTCAATTGACCAATTCTTCCTTTCAGAGACTCTAATTTGTTCAAGATAATAGGGAACAATGAGCTCCCTCTTAATTGATGCTTTCTTACAATGTGCAATCAATTCCTTAGAAGTGTATTCCCCACCATTGTCGGACCTTAGAGTTTTTATCTTTCTTTCGGTTAGGGTTTCCACTTTGGACCTAAACTCCTTGAACTTTTCAAAGAGCCATGTCTTTCTAGAATGGTCATATTTTGAGAAGGTAGAGCCATGTCTTTCTAGAATGGTCATCAATGAATGTTACATAGTAGAGATGACCTACAAGTGATTTGTCAGACATGGGCCCACACACATCAGAATGGATGAGGTCTAATATCTCTTTAGACCTAGTTTCACTATTCGGAAATGGCTTTCTTGTATGTTTTCCCAAAGAGCATCCCTTGCACACTCCATGATCTAACTTCATATTAGGGATGCCATGAACTAATTAACTAAGAGTAGGGATGACCTTACGATATAGATAACCATACCTCCTATGCCATAGCTCAATGGGATTGATTTCCATGTGAACCAAAGCTTGAGGAGGTGGTGTAATAACCCTATAGAGGCTTCCTTCACGAACTCCAATAACCCTAGCTTTATCAATGCTAAAGTCTTTTCCCCAAACCAATACTTTTCCATCAACAAAAGCAACTCTATCCCCTTTATCTTCTAAACAATAAATAAAGGGGAAAATTCTTTTTCAAACCTGGAACATATAGAATGTTGTTGACGTGCAGCTTCGATCCATTTTCCATCTTCAACGATGTTGATCCCAGGCCTCTAACAGCAGAGCTTTTGTTGTCACCCAATTCTGCTGCATGAGAAGATGGCTCTTTTGATAGTGTATGGAGTTGTTTACTTTCTCCTGTCATGTGTCTTGATGCTCCATTATGATGCATTGTCATCACTAAGAGAACCTGTAAGAGCATCCAAGAACCCTTGACTTTTGACTTTGTTGAATAAGTAGTAGATGACCTTCTTGATCTAGCTTCCAGCAGTGTTGATATCCATCTTCATGTAGTTTATCAAAGAGGGAGAATCCATGCCAACAAAGTGATCTTCAACTTTTCTTGACCTTAGCTCTGATACCATGTTGAGAAATCAATGCAAGTAGATCAGGTTTTGATTCCTCTTTCTTGATAATTTCTTGTGAGTTATGTTGGCTTCTTTTACTTCTTTATTATCTTATCTTTTATCAAGCAATTACCATATTATATGTGTATGAAGATCACAAAACAAGAGACACAAGATGTAGGCACTATGCCAGAGCAAAACCCCCCTTGAGGGGAAAACCCAGTCAAAATTTATCTTCCTTCAATAGTATTCTTTGAGACTCTTCAACCTAGACAAAGACCAAACCTTCCCTCTACACCAAGTCAGCCTTCCAGATATTCGACCCCTTTGCAGCGGCACTTTCACCCCAGCAACTTCGACTATGCATCAACTTATAGCGTTAGGCAGCAACAACACTTGGAATACTTCGATCTCCCAAACTAGGGCACGAAACAGAGAGAGAGTAGCTTCAAAATTTCAATTTTCTTCTCTTCCTTATACTTCACCCAACTCACACTTCCTTTAGCTTTCTGTTTACCCACTTCGCACTTCTCCAGCTTCCTTAGAGATAACAAACTAGCTTGAGATGTGACGCTCCAAATGAATTCGACTTCCTTCTATTTATAGGCTCCAAGTGAGGTCGAATTGGTGTCCTTATGCCGACTTGATCTCTTCTAGGCCGACTTGGTTTGGAGGTTACATAAATTATATTTGACTCAATAGTAAACATTTTTACATGATTCAAAAGCCCAAGAAGGGTCTCTTTAAATGTACAATGACTTTATAGACTTAATATTAATCCTATAAGTCCACAATGGGACTTTGACTAATATAATGATGACCCAAACATGAAACCCATGCTTTAATAAGTCACTGATACAATAATAAAAATTCTTTTCTTTATTCTTTTGACAAGTACATTTCATGATGACTCATATACATTAATGAAGACCGAACCTAGTTACATTTTCCAACACAGCTGTGGGGCACGAATTTCTATGACAAAAGGTTGAACAATGGCAAAGAAAGGGGAGATAAGTACCCTGTTGTTTTATTGTTGTGTAATTAATTTCCTCAGAAGGAAATATAAATCCTCCTTAAACTGGTTTGCCCCATTGTAGGGTTTATCCAAGGTCTAGCTGACCAAAAACCACTGTGTAAACTTTGTGTGAGCTTGTGTTATTTCTTCTTTATCAGCTGAAAACTAAATGGAGTAGAATAGTTCTATAGGTTTTGAGTTAATTAGCATTATCAGTTTTTATATCAGCCAACACTTCGGGGTTGTGCACATTAAACATTATGCTAATTCCTTGAAACTAGGTGGGCTACAAATTTGTAAAAAAATTCTACATAAGGCACAAGAAGTTCATCTTGCATGGTGTAAACTCCAACATCATGGCATGTTTCTTGAAGAAAAATCAAAAAATAAAATTATTTGGCTCAAGTTACATAAGCTCCACACCCTTTACTCTAGGACAAGCTTCAACATATTTAGCCAAACGCTTATTGAAAATGGATTTAAAGAAACCATAAGGTAAATACTTAAATGCCAATCTACCTTCCAAAATCTTGGATTATGTTGAAAATGATAGCAAGAAAGGGCTCCTTGACTTGTGCCTTAATCAAAGGGACCTCAACGAGTTCTTCCTTAGCATGCTCGAGTTCCTATAAGTTAGGAACCAATTCCTATAATTTAGGAGCTAATTCCTATAAATTATGATGAATTCCTATGATTTAACATGAGTCGCTACAAATTAGGACAAGTTCCTATAATTTAGGATTAGTTCCTAAAAGTTAGGGGGAGTTATGAAGCAGTTAACTAATGTGCATAAGTGGAAGGTCAAGTTTATTGTCTTGTAGTGCGAGTTAATTTGGAAAAAGGACAAGTCACCGAATATCAAGTTCTAGAATTGAGATGAGACAAGTTGCATGAGTTAGTTAACTTGGTTAACTCATCAATCACAAAATCAATTCCTAAAATATAATTTGCTAGACTTAGCCATTCGAATTGCTTATAAGGAGGACGCAGGCACAATTGTAACCATTCTTCTTGAGCACAAGTATTGTGCATGAGCTTGTAAGGGTAACAAGAACAAGAGGAGCGAGTATTGAAGAATGATGAATTTCCTTCGGAATGCACTAGGAAATAGGGCCTTATTTCCTAGGATTTGCGCAAGGATTTCAGAGCTCATCCAAGAAAGGCAAGAACGCAAGAAGAGCAAGGGTCTTTGAAATTGTTTCAAGCTTAGTTCAAGCAAGATCATTGTATTCTCTATTGAAATTATATTGTATTGTAAGGGATCTATTGCTTATTCTTCTTCAATAATATTCTCAATCAAGCAAAGGGTTTTCCCAGTTGGGTTCCTAGAAAAATTGTGTTGTTGAATTGTGTGATTGTGTATTTATTTATGTTTCTACTTCACTGCAAAAATAAGTAGAGAAATTATGTGTCTATATGAAAAGAAATTAGTTTCAAATTGTTTATATTAATAGTTGCAAAACTTCGTGGATTTTCTACAAATTATAAGCCCAAGTGGGCTAGATGCAATGGTGACCACTGGCCAATGTTCAATTCTCATTGGGGCTTTTCTACCCTATTTATGTAGCCACATGGGCACCTAGAGGTAGTGGTTGAATGTGTGAACCTTGCATTGCACTACCCATGCACACATAAGCAAATCAAAGCCCACCCCCAAGTCCTCCTTCAGGTCACCCATTTTGAGTTCACTACCTATGCTCTAGGAAGCACTTTGCTAGGACTTTATGTTAGATGCTTTGCCTAGGCTAGGGCTTTACCTAACCACCTCATTGTCCTCGTGACTCCTTCCTCTTCTTCATCTGTTGTAGCCAAGGTGTTTGTTGCCAAGGTTTTTGGTGCATTCCTCATAAATCCCTCAGTTTTTTCAAGAGTAAAAATCTTTGTTTCGTCAATTCTTCCTTTAGCCCTTGTGAGTGGTACATCTCTTAAGCAAGCCCTCATAGTTCTGAGCTTCATTGTTCTCCTAGCTCCTAAAGGTCGCTTTTTAGTTTTTAGTTGAAAAGGTTATTGTTTTTCCAAAAGTTTCTCATGCATTGGTTTGCAAATTTCTTGTGTTTTGGTGGTGGCTCTCAGATATCCATCCTCTAGATTTCTCCAACTTGGAAAACCTCTCTTCACAAGAAAGCTGCCATTTAGCCATATACTCAGGTTTTGTAATCGTGACATTTGATTAACAAATGATAGAGCATGTTCTTCAATCAATACCTTGAGTTTTGTTAAAATTTCAGACGATGGTAAGCAACTTCAGCACTAATGCATAATGCACAACGTTCAATACTGCAACTATCTTCTATTTACCAGATAAAGAAAAATTACAGTTATAGCTTAGAACTTAAACTTGCCAACCAAGAAAATGGCGAGCTCCGGATCTCTTTCATTATACAAGAGACTGAGGGAAGACACAAGGTATATGGTCACATGCATGAAGCACCCAATGTGACTCAATCCAATCTTAACCATCCTACATGCATATAAGTGCCAAGAGGATAACTGTCACATGTATGCACACTCCTTCTTGGGATCTAAGCCCTCCTCAAGTTGTCATGAAAGCACCCTAGAAGTCATAGGGATATGCACCCAATCTAAAAATGATAATCCATGCAAAAAACAAACTCCGAAATATAAAAGCTAACTCAAGTGATAAATCTGAACAGCAATATAATTCTGGAATTGTTGTAAGGTCGATGCATGCATGCATGCGTCCGCTCCATATCTCTCATACATAACTGTTGTGCACCTCATTTATTCCACTAGAGCTGCACCCTCATACACACTGCCCTCTCTCTGCTGCTGCGCACAGGAAACAAGAACAATGAAGCTGGAGCACCATCACTGCTGGACAAAACTAACTGAGCAACAAAGGTAAAAAATTAATAGGTTTATGGGTAAAGAAGGCTTGTGCCTAAATAGTAGTAAAACCATGGTCTCCACTTTTTGATCCCTCCTTAGGATTTTTCATCAACAACACTATAGGTAAGGTTGCTAAAACTGCCATTGCATTTCTAGGGACATAATCCCTAACCTCCATAGATAACGCTTTTGGAAGATTTCACTTTTGCGCCCCAAAAACCAATAATGGACTGATCTCAACTTAATCAAGTTTGTGCACACTGCATTGAGATGGACTTTGCTTCTGGTTTGCCAGAAGACATCATAATAGGGCTTAAAAGTGGCAGACATGACCTGGAAGCAAAAGCTCAAGTATTGGCAGGTGGCCTTCAAGTGTAGATCTTGCTCTTGCTTCAAATATGGTCATTTAGCATCTTCTTGCCAAAAGGTCGTGAAGGGTGAGGATGGAAAGACCATTAAAAAAAAAAGGAAGCAAGGAACCTAGTTGGTGGAAAGGAGTGGAAGATCACCACTAACTTATTGAAGTAAAATAATGGGCAACATAAGCTGGAGCTAAGGTGGAGACGAATCCAATGTTCATGGCTCCAATGTCAAAGGCCCCTTCCCTGCCTCTTCACTATGAAGAAGAGACACACGGATAATGGATTGTTGTGAAGAAACAAACAGAAAAAAGCTATAAAGAGATAGCTGAGAAAAGTGAACAGGTTTCATCCGACATGAGTCTCATGGAGAAGCTTCTCAAACAGAAGGTAGCCCAGTTTGTTGATTGCTAAAGGATGGGAAAACAGATGCGATCTTTAAGTTTATTTTTGTCTCTTTGTCACGTTTTCCTGTAGCAGTTCACCCACCAGGTATAACTGAGGCTAAATAACGTAACTCTTTTTCTTATCTTATATAGCTTTGATTATAGTCCTGGCTTCTTGTCTAGCTGACCCATAAAACAAGACTAATCCCTTAGCCACATTGCTCGGGTGTCTACAGAGGTGGAGGATTTGCCCAGACAGCCAAAAGTGGCTGGAATCCAAGCAAAAAAAATTCAAGAAATCTTGCAATAATAGTGTTTGAATCATGTTTTTGATGGTGGAAATGGATTCAGCACCATCAAAAACGTCTGGGGAATCCAAAATCTTGAAAATCGATTTCCAAAAATCCCTGCCGGATTTTATCAAAATATTGCCGGAAATTCTATGATTTTCAGGGCAAAAAAGCATCCCTGCCAGATTTTATCAAAATATTGCCGGAAATTCTATGATTTTCAGGACAAAAGAGCAGCCTGGTTAGACTACTACCATTGCTTGTGGTCCATACCAAAGTGAAGAAAAAACAGTACAATTGCAACATGTTGACAACAGTTTAACCAAAAAGTTAATGCATTAAAACAAAATGTCAGATTTTTATTCTTTCGCAATTGCTGGTCAGCTATACGTGGGACTCAAACTCAAACAATATAGTCTGATCAGCAATCAAGACTCAGAAATTCCAAATAGAGAGGTATATTGCCATTAGGCATGCCAGAAAAGCAACAGCAATCAAATAGATAACAAGGAATTACCTTGGATGAGGTGGACCAGAGGGCAAAGTGCTATCAAATCAGATGCACAAAATTTGAACTCCTTTGATAACCCTTGACCAGAGAGAATAAACTGATAGAATTACCCAGATAGACGAGGTTTCTTAAAAAACTTTGGAGAATTTTCCAACACAGAATAAGCTACAAATTCTGGCAAGCATAGGTACTACTCTCAAGCAAACCCTTGACCAGAAAGACTAAACTGAAGGATTTACCTAAATAAATGAGGTTGCTTAAAAAGCCCCATTGAATTTTCCAACACATAATATGCTACAACATCTGGCAATGATTTCCAGTTTAACATGTAATCGAAAATTTGATATGCTTCAGCCACTTTCCCTGCCCTACAAAACGCCTTAAGAAATGCCGCATAGGTACCAATCTCAAGATAACCTTGACCAAAGAGAACAAACTTGAAGGAATAACCTCGAAAAACGAGGTTTCTTAAAAAACTTCAGAGAATTTTCCAAAACAGAATATGCTACAACATCTGGTAATGCTTTCCTGTTTAACACGTAATCAAAGACTTCATATGCTTCAGCCACTTTCACTGCTCTACAAAGTGCCTTGAGAAACGCCGCATAGGTGCCACTCTCAAGATCAACTTCCTTCGACTTCAGCACCTCATACAGCTTCAAGGCCTGATGTAAGTGCTGACACATACAAAGGCCATGCATAAGGGTGTTGTACGTGCAACCATCAGGCTGACACACAGATTGTTCCATTTCCTCTAACAACGCAAGAGCTCCCATGACATCGCCTTTTCTACACATCCCATTCATAAGTGAAGTGTAAGTAATGACATCAGGAGAATTCCTTTTCCTGACCATGAGCTTCAGAAACTTCTTGGCTTCATCTATTTTCCCAACCTTGGACAACCCAAATATGAGAGTATTAAATGTTACGACATCAGGAGCACACCCCTCTGCGTCCATCTTCTTATAAACCTCCAAGGCTTCATTGGTCTTATCGATTTTACAGTAACTCTTCATTAAGGTGTTATATAAGAAGCTATCAGGCTTGCACCCAGACTCTAACATCTTATCCAACAAATTTCTTGCTTTTCTCATATGTTTGCCATTGCAGAGAGCATCCATCAGAATGATACAAGTGACAATATCAGGCTTGCAATTTAAACCCATCTTGCAGTTTAGACCCTTCATTTCCTCCAGAAACATATATGCTGTGTCAATCTTCCCAGCCTTACACAAATGCCTGATGAGAAAATTGAGAGTACTCATATCTCACCATTTCAACAAAAATATTGCAGGCTTCCTCATCTCTGCCTGCATTACAGAATGCACGAACTAACAAATCAGAAGTGACATGATCAAGTGCACAACCATCATCAATCATCAGATCTAGTATATTTTCAATACGACCCACATGGCCTAATTTGCTGGGTTCACCGAGCAAAACATTGAAAGTCACTGTATTTGGTGAAAATCCACCCTTCTGTTTCATGTGCTGAAGGAGGTTCAAGGCATCTTCAACTCATCCAGCCTTTGCAAACCCATTAATCACTGTGTTGTGGGTAGAAGTATCTGGGATGAAATTACTACGCACCATTTTGTCATACATTCGCTTGGCTTCAGTAACCCTGGTCTCATTCAAAAGCGCATTAATGACGTCCTTCTGCGATGTTTTCGCATGTTGATCTTTGTGTTTTGATCCCCTCGAATTCTCTAAAGGCAAATTACTTGTTGGCTCGTCGAAATAGGGTTGTGGAAGTGCCGAAAAATGCGAGGAAATGACTCTCGTTAGGGTATTCTGATAAATTTTTACAGGGTATATAGATTTAATTCGTGCCATATATAGCTTTTCTCTCGTGTTTTTCCCCTGCTATGTTTGGTCAAAAAAATCTCAGAAATTTGTAGCAAACCTTTCAGAGAAGTGATCATGTGACGCTGTGCTTCACTGATCGATCGTTCGGCCCGTCGCTCATGGTTTTGTCCCCGCGAAAGGAATCGAGTTGAGGTTTAAGGAAGGGTTTAGCAGCCTCTTCCCACTTGACGCCTTCAGCCATGATTCAATAAATATGATTTTCTGTTTAATGAAAGCTCTCTCATTCATTGGAAGCTAAGGATTGACAATTCGGGTAAAGCTCTTGTCACTTAGCATTGGCATGATAGTTTTTAAGAAAGAATTATTATCCCATTCATTGGAAATTTAATGTAAAGATACATTATTAAAAAAAAAAAAAAATTATAATGATATTTTGTTTGGGTTTATATATATGTTAAGTTAAATTAAAAATGGATCTAAGTATGTTTTAAAATTATTTTTGTTTTTGTTTGGTTAAGAGTTTGTTTTCTTGAGATGTAAGGAAAGAGAGTACGGCTCAAGTAAGGAAAGAGGTATCTGGCAAGAGTGAAAGTTTGTCTCTTTACGGACCACTGGCAGGTTATTCCACATGGTATGGTTTTCTTTGAATAATAAAGTTGATGAGTGAAAGTCTACCTCTTTACGGACCACTAGCAGGTTATTTCAGTGGAGTGGTTTTCTTTGAATAATAAAGTTGATGAGTCAGTCTCGTTTGTGAATAAAGCTAGGGATGGTTGTCTTAGGTTTTCCCACATGTAAAAAAAAGGAAGAAGTTAAACTAAGTTGAATTCAATTAGTTAAAAGAAACTTTAAAATTTATTAAAGTAATTACAA
>APFE030580124.1:0-61330 GCA_000404065.3 Pinus taeda
TGCCATCAATTTTAGCTTCTACGCCTTTCTTTAAACCATCCATCTTAGCTTCGACATCTTTCCTTAAACCATCCATCTTAGATTCTGTTTCTTTTTGTGCAAGTGACACTTGTTGCACTTGTTCTTGTAATTTTGATATGTCATATAGCATTTCTTCTTCTTCTTCATGAGTCATGCTAGAGCTTCCAGGCTCCTTACTAGGCATTTCATTTTCTTTCCTCGGGGCATCAATTACCGATAATAATGCTCTATTATGCCCTTTGAATTCCTTCAGAATAAATTTTCAAACCAAGCTTAAGAAAAACTTTAAGAAAATCTACACACCTTTTTTCACAATGTAGGAGCTTGATATTGCCTCTGATGTAGCTCTGTACTTTCCAATCATCTAGTTTTGAATTTGTGATCTGTAGTAGCCCTTTGTGTCCTCTTTCCAATGCCACAAGTCTGAACCAAATTGGTTTCTCCAAGGAAGAGTTATGTGAAATCTCCCACAATGACTTGATTATAGACTAGTTCAGTAGAGCGAACTTGTACGACATGCCACGAGTCACTGTTTCGACCTCTGGATCTAAAAAATACATACAAGAAACTACAGTCTGTCCTCTTTCTGCACCTTCTTATGAAATTTCAATCCGATCCCCAGAGAGAAATTTATGACGATTTTCCCCAGGTCACTTGTTTGGAATGTAATTCAGGAGTCTGCAAAAAGACCAACTTCCTCGGATCATATCTCCGCAAATATCGCATGAAAACTTTGAAATTAGGACCCAAGGTTCAGCGCGATTTCGTCTCAAATGGGTTTTTGTTGCGACTTCTGAAACGTCACAGAAAAAAAAGTTATAGCGAAAATGCCACGATGACCTGTTTGGAGCAGCGAAACCCTAGAATCCAAAGCTCTGATACCAAATGTTATGAAACCAGCTCAAGAAAAAGATAGAAAAATAGCATCAACGCCTTAGAATTCAGCCTCTTCGAGGGGGCAACCTCCTTTACATTACATAAATGAAAAATTCTTGGATGATTACAAATGACAAAACCTCATTTCTATATATAGGAGTCTAAGGAGTCACAATATAAACCAGCCGACCTAACAATAATAATATAAAGCCACAAAAATAACAATAGAGGGATTATATGGGGCACAGTAATAACAATATGGGGGCAATAGGGGCACAACAATATTAATAAGGGGTATAATTACAATAGTAATGGGGTAATCACTAGTATTATAGGGACCCAACAAACAAACACTCTCTCTTGATATTGATAAATATTTATCTTGAATTTTCCTTTTGTTATAAATATGTTTTTAACTTGGCACATCGCTTTATATTAATCACTAAAGAAATTATACATTTTGAATTAAAAAATGTTGAAATATTTTCCTTAACATGCAAATATAAGTTTTCTTTTTGTGGGTAGCACACAATGAATTTTTGTTTTGGTTATTAATATTTTTAGATCCCACATATCAACCACATTTGAAGAATTGAATGAAATGCACATCTTCCTATATATAAAATGAAAGCAAGCATGAAATATTTTATTTATGGTGAGTTTTGAAATATATTTTTTCATATATATATAAAATGAAAAATATATATTTCGAAAACTCACCCCCCCCCCCCCCCCCCCCCCCACCCCACCCCCCCCCCCCCCCGCCCACACACACACACATATATATATATATATACTTTCAATTATTTTATTTTCTATACAAAATTGATATAAAATTATGTTATTTAAAGAGGAAATTAAAATATTTTGTTTATAATTCATATTGAATTTATTTTATAAATATTAATAATACTCAATACTAATTTATTATTATTTCTATGGAAAAATACAAAGCCATCTAGGGTGTGGCAATTGGGAAGCATAAATCGATTGTTGGGGCTCTTAGAGAATTGCAGGCCCTCGATCATGTGATCATGTTTTTCTCTCCTTCAATTGCAGGGGTTGGCCACCCTGTATACAAAACTTTCTCTGTGAACATTGCTGAATTCAACCAAGTTGGACATCATTTTTCTTCGAGAAATGTTATGGGAATGGGATCTGGTTAAGGGGGTTTTGGAATCTTTATTTCCTGGATGGTTGTTTGTTGCTTTAGATTCTAAAGGTAGAGCAAGGGTGCCTAGCCATTAACATAAATCAAAAGTATATCAAATTTCTAGGTCATCAGTGGATGGATATTATTATGGGATTTGATCTATACCCTATTTATTTGGGAAAATAAATCAAGGCGATAAGCATCTATGGCCCTTGTTAGGATAGCGCTTTGTTCTAGAGTGGGTTGATGAGAAGATCTTATATGAGAGTGAATAATATTTTTGTGGGGATGATTTGAATTTTTCACTAGGGGCCTTAGAAATTTGGGGTCCTCATGCACATGTGGATACACAGGCTAATTATTTTAGGGGTCTTATGGAGGAACATAATCTATGTGATGTGGATTTGTTAAAAGAACAAGCAAAGATGGAGAAATAAACATATAGGTGAATCAAGGGTGGAAGGAAGGATTAATCGATTTCTACTAGACGAATCTCTCATGGAAAGGATTCCTTTGTTTTTTCAATGGATAGGAGATGGAGGTGAATCTAAGCATGACCCTATTTTCTTAGAACTTAGAGGGGATCAAAATAAACCTAGTTATCCCTTCAAACTTAATTATTCTTGGTTAAAAGATGAATTATTTTGTTATATGGTTGTCAATAATCAGAACTCCTATAATCCAAACCAATGGGAATTGAGTGTAGAACAATTTGCAACTAATTTTAAAATGGTAAAAAAGGCTATATTTCTATGGGCCCCCAAAAGAAGCAAAGGGGTCAATAATTTCTTAAAGTTATGGAGGAGGAATTAGATCGTTTCAAGGCTATTGAAGGAACGAGATACTTATCAATGAAAGCTAAACAAAGGGTCTTCCATATTGAAAAAGAAAAAAGGAGAATCTTGGGAAAAATAGAGGAGATGTGGAGACAAAACATTCATGTCGTCTGGCTCCAAAGTGGTGACGATGATACAAAATTCTTTCAGATTTTTGCTACGAGGAAAAAGATTCTTAATATGATATGGGAAATTGAAAATCCATAAGGGGGAATGGTTTTTCATTTGGGGATTTATCCAGGCTTGGAACAAACCATTTTAGGAATCTCTTCAAGGCCCCTCAAGTTGTGACCATTGAATAAATAATTCATATGGCCCAAGCTTTCCCTATTTTTCTAATCATGAGGATAATAAATACCTGATGCAACCTATATCAGTGTCTTAGCTACTAAAAATGCTTCATAGCTTCAAAAAATATGAAATTCTAGGTCCAGATGGTTGATCAGTGGCACGAGGGCTTCACTAGGGGAGCAATACCATATTATGTGTGCTCATATTGGGGGGTATATATTGAGGAAAAAATGACATAATATATTGATCATCTAATAAGGGGTAAATAGTTTTTATGTTGGCAGGTATAAAAAATGGAGCTCAAAGTTAATGAAAAAATGGATACCTATAATATCTAGTGAAAGTAGGCGTTTTTTAAATTGGGAAGGTGTATTGGACTTGTATTGGTAGGGTGTTAAATAATGTGATTTTTAGAGGTATTTTCCAATATGTAATCAAATTAAGGATATTATTTAGTATGCCAGGAACACACGTGATATGTTAGAGGTTCATTAAGTGAATCCCCCATGGTTAGTGGATTTTTTTTTGGGCCTCTTTGATATCCTGGGCAATGACCTCCTATGGGTCTGTTGACGGTGCTGGACCCACCAACATTTAGGGGATCTCCCGGATATGAACTCCCAACTAGACCTCACATTGTTTGGTGTAGGAGTCCCATTCGGTATGATGGCCTGGTTACCATTATCTTAAAGATATGCCTTAGCTCTTACTTGTCATCACATGAGATTGGTTTACTTTATCTTCGAATAGCGAGGTTCACGTGCCTAGTGA
Source organism: Pinus taeda (assembly GCA_000404065.3). Taxonomy (NCBI): domain Eukaryota; kingdom Viridiplantae; phylum Streptophyta; class Pinopsida; order Pinales; family Pinaceae; genus Pinus; species Pinus taeda. Next base: position 3,949 of record APFE030580124.1, read on the forward strand.
GTGCTCAGTGCCGCTTGTGTCGAGGTTATTTCACTTCATAGGGAGAGGGTGAGAGTGAGTCTCAAGTCAAAAGGGAACAGTACTAACTCTATTAGAGACACACAACACAGTAGGACATGTGCAGATTCCGATGGAGTAGACCACATAGACGCGACAATCACAAACACAAGGTGACTAGATAGCATGTACAACACCCAGTGAATAGTCCACACGAGTGCGACAATCGTTATAACAAGTTTACAAGAATGAATTTGTCGAGTGTCTAGATGGATATCCCACATGGGTGAGACAACATTAATAGTTGATACAACACATTTCCAATAGCATATGTACTAAAACAACTGAAATAGTTCAACTGTCTTAATAATGGTTAAAGCAACATGCATTACAAGCGTCCAAAGAATAGTCTTACAAATGAATACAATACATGCGTGAAAGCGTGTTGGCCTATTAACAGGCTTCTAAATTAAGCGAAATATCCAAGACACATCCGTACACCATACATCACTAACCCTGATAGCAAGGTGTTGGAGCCACTGCTCACTCCTTAAAGAAAAGACTACAGGCTCTCAAGGCTATGTGGGAGGAGCCAAGGTGAAAAGTCCTTTGCATGTACAAATGAGGGGTATATATAGCCAAGGGTGAAATTGACCCTTGTGATTGTTCGACTTCCCTCATTACTGTTTGACTTATATGACTCTTCAACTTTACATGTGGGTCTCTTGGATTTCCATGTTACATTACATTGATTACAATAGTATGGCCCACAGTAGTGATGTGGCCAAGATTACTCATGACATGACTCGACACGATAGTGTTGGTATGTTCATGCTGATGGTGGTGCTAATTTCGAGTTGTAGTGTTGCTGAGTGACGAGTGTGCTCTTGTTGTATCATAGCTTCATCTTCACATGGCAAGGTGTGTGAAGTCTTTGATGGTCATGGTGTTCACTTGATAGTTCATGCATGTGCATGTGTCTCCTTCACTTGCTACTTGGTACGCTTCATGTGTTTGTCCATTTGTGAACAAGTCTCCTACCATGTCCTCCTTGTTCATCCCATTCGTCGTTGAGCCATGTCTCATTCATGTACCTATATCTTTAATCACTCATGATGAGATGACATCAAATCAAGAAATATCATAGTCTACCATGGTGCATCATATTTTGTTTTCGGGTGCAGGTGATCGAGAGAGAGGACAAGGCTATGAAACTGTGCAGAGCACATTTCAGGTTGGGATGTGGGCTCCAGAAACTGTCAAGTAAAATTACATAGAGGTCACTGGGAGGTTGAGATGGGTAATCTGGATCAGAAGTGACTACCTGCGGGATCTGGCTCAGCTGAAAGGTAGATCTATGCAAATTTTTCAGGGAGGCAATGCAGGAAACAGGGAGGACACTGGTAGTGAAAAATGCACAAATTATTTGGGAAGGCTGACAAAAGGTTGCGAGGTCTTTCTGGCCAAAAATGCGTAGAATTGGGGGGCTAGTCTGCAGGACATCTTTACGCAGTTTCTGGGCTGAGCAGGGTGTCGGACAGTTGGAGGAAAACCCATGAAAATTGCACATTTTTCAATAGGAGCAGTAGGTTGGATGATAGGGTGACCAACTGATAGAACTACACAAAATTTGAGGATAGTACAGTGGCAAGAAATGGGTGCCTATACTTCATGTCTGTCTAATTTGTTCCATCAGCAAAGGTGGGCATGCTGGAAGCTTCTACGTAATTTTTTGGAGGAGTGAATCCTAGTGTCACTTCCCAGTCAAACTCCTCAGTTGACCACCGGGAAGCTTGATAGATTTGTTTGCAGTAGATTGAGATGGCTTGTTAAGAAACTCCTGCATTGTTTTGGGTGGCAGTTAGTTGGGTTGATTTTAGGATTGCACAGTGCAGATAGCCTGGGAGGCAACCTCAAGCTCTGCACAATTTTGGGCATCAGTACATGATCACTAAGGGTTGAGACTGCACGGTGTAGCTTAGTAGAGGTCTGGTTGATGGAGGGTGGTCTAGTCAACAGACACTCAAAAAAATGCTAAGTGTGCGAGCAAGTGAACTCGTTCATGCATGACCTTGTGAACACACACTCAACATGACTAGACAACAAGACATCTTGAACCAACAAGACAACATATGTTCATTGTTACTGACTTTGGGGATGTTTAATGATGAAAGTGACAAGTGCGACACCTCAGATAGACCTTTGGATGACCATGACAACACTTGTGCGACAATGCTTACAACATCATGTGTGAGTGCGATAGATGTTTATGTAGCGAACACAACTCAAACACAACCTTCAAAATCACAAGAATGAGGTCGCAATTATGACATAAAAATCAACATGTCGAATATGACAGTTGGTCAAACAACAAAAAGAAATCAATACATGTATAGGAAACACGTGAAACTACCTTTTGTGTTTGCGCACATGCATGTTACTGAGGATAGGATGATATGACAATGAAAAGCAGTCCTGCAATCTCAACTAAGAGATGTACCTTGAAAGGTTTTATTTACTTACCATACTTACCCTCAAGATGATCATGCATCTGATGGATTTTTCATGTGGTCTTGATATTTTTCATTACTTGGTTTCTTGGTCCTTCTCCTCAAATCCTTGGAAGTGATCTCATCATGTCACATTTTCCTGTATTAACTGGGCGATGGATCAATGTGGTTTCAGTGGGAAGTGACTATTGTCAGGATGAGGCCATGGGAGGCCTATCTATGCAATTTTTGCATGCAATACTGACAAGAAAACTTGGACAACACTTGCAGTTTTGAGGCACATTACATTGTTGCGGGTTAGGGGTCCTAGGAGGACACCTCTGCGTAGTTTCTGAATGGAGGACAGCTGGACTGCTTTGCGCATTTCTAGAGATTAGTTTCGGCTACCTAACTGCTTTGCGCATTTCTAGGGAGTAGTGTTGGCTAGGGTCTCTATAGGTTGTAGGGTTTTAGCAAACAAGGGAGGAAGCTTGATGGTTGTAGAAGCAAAGTGCAGATATCTGGGAAGCAGAAAGAGACTAGGTTGCTTGGGAAATGGCTAAGTTTGAGATCAGTGGCATAGATGTAAACAATGACAAGACTCAACTATGATGACACATGAACACTTAGTGACACAACGTAGACCATCCAAAATGAATAAGACATACTTCGCTTGATGCATCAACCTTTGTCACAAGAGTGTGTGAAGTGAGTGTGAAACATGTCTATGTGATGACAACCACTCATAACAATGACCCATATGCCCAATATGACACATTCTACATAGATATGTGAACTTGAGCAAATCTTAAGATCAAGGAGGGGAGATTGAAATCATCAACTTACCAGCAAGTGACCAAGGACGAATGATCACAGGATCCAAGGTAGGATCTGAAATTTTTGTGCGAGACAAAATTTTAGAGGGTGTTTGTAGTCGCTACAACACTTGGAAACATACCAGTAGAACTCCAGCTCTCTATATATACCTTGTATCATTAAAAGTGAGTCTAACCCTTCTGAAAGTATTATTTGATTCTTTGATCATGGTGGCTTCCGCACTAACTTGTATGAAAGATGTAGTCCCTACCATTCCCTTGATAGTTCAACACACATTCCAAGCCAAGGGTCCCCTGGGTCAGTGTTGGGGTTAAGAACCCAAGTTTTGATGTAAATTCTGTAAAAAGATGTAAAGTCTTCATGATTTTTGGATGCGAAGCGTGTAGATAGTTAGAAGTAAAAAGGGGTTTTAATCCCTTAGTTATGTAAAATCAAGTCAGTTTTGAGATCCACCCATGGTTCACCGACTATGGGATTGTATGTAAAAGGATATAAATAGGTGTTTCTTAGAGCATCTAAGGCATAGAAGTAGATGAAAAAAAAGTGTTGGGCGTGGGATCCCCCAAGGGCAGTTTTGGGCTTAAAGCCCAAATTTTGGTCAAAGATTGTAATTCCAATGTAAAGACTCCGCATTTTGTGGGCGCGAAGCGCGTAGCTGTAAAAGAGTCATAGGGTTGTCCGCCCTTATTTTGTTAATGTAATTTCAGCTATAGAAGAACTACCCATGGTCCATAGACCATGGGATTGTATAAATAGAGCGAGGCTCTAAGTAGTTTGATAGCATAGTTGAAGAATCAATATGTTGTATGCGAGATAGATCTGAAGTATAAAGTCTAGTTGTGGGTCGTAGCGTAGGAAGAGACTCTGCAGCTAAGTGCGCAAAGGCCCAGTAGTCTGTAGCTGAGTGCGCAGACCACTGCAGCTGAGTGTACAGGGCAAGTCGAAGTCTATAATAATTTGGAAGCAATAATAAAGAGAAGTTCATACCATTTCTGTGTATTTATTTCCTATTTTATGCATCTGTTATATTGGGTATGAATTTTACTTCTAATGCTTATATGATGCGCGAATGTGTATAATTGTTTTTGTTGAGTGAACGCAAGTTAAAATATTTATTTACGCGAAGATAGTCAAGACCTATTAATAACATAAGTGAGATACTCGGTTTAGTTTGGTGAAATAGTGCAGTTCACTACCATAGCAGCGAGAAAGCATCTTAGTGCCTAGTTAGGGCTGTGCAAAGGCCGGTTATAACAGATCACGAAGGTACAAAAGGTTGGAGCAAGCACACAAGGAAACCTACGCGAAGGCAAACCTATTTGGACTAAACCGACATCATAAACATCTCAAGGGTGCGGAAACTTGGTTCCAGCATCCCTCCATACTACTTCGGGTGAGACTTCAATCCGCGCTCTGTAGGCTGATGTCAAAAGGGCCAGTAATGTAGGGATTTGTTTGGCTAAATAACTCTGAACCTGGGTCAAGCCCCCATAAGCCAAAAAATGGTTTCATTGTCGGGACCAGAATCTGCATAGAGATGTGTGATGTCGTATCCTTGGAATCCAACAAAGAAATAAATCAAAGGCTGGTTAGACAGAAGAATTCATGAGTTCACGATGTAGGAGAACAGAAACCCGCGACTGTCAAAAGAAGATTGGCTAGATAGCTACCTTTATATAGATATCCATGAAATCTTTTTTGCGTCCTTCCCCACTGAGCTATACGAGTGGATCGCGAAGCTAGCAAATAGCCAAGGAAGGTAGAAACTTGACGGTCCTATTGTGTGGACCCTAGATCTAGTGCAAAGGTTGGAAGCATCGGAGGATAAGATCGTGCACACCATTGATCATTGGCTCAATTGAATTATAGGAGGATTTGTTAATGAGTTCGATTCGACACCTCAGTCAGCTACAGCGAGGCAGAGCGATGCTTTCTCAAAGGACCACGAAGTAAGTACGTAAAGTCTTTGAATACTTGGATTAAAATTTTGTTATGTGAAAAGGGGGTTATGTAGTTACCTTGATTTTCGGGGCTACGCGAAGTGGAAAATCTTACAGGAACTAAGGAAACAAGGGTCCAGAAAATATCCCCTTGATTTCACCTCTGCTAGGGGATGAGGAAGAGCTCATGAAGGTCTCTCCACAAAGTGTTATTCAGCTGATAAGACAAAGAATTCGACGAATACCACCTCCACCCACACTACCACCATCTTCACCGCCATCACCTCCATCTTCACCCATATTAACTCCACCAACACCACGACTCAATATGGCAAGCTCAGTGAAGTTGCCTGTGTTCAAAGGTTTGGGAAATGAAGATTCAGACTAATTCTAGTTCATTGTAAGGGTTGTATGGGAAGCGCAAGGTGTTATAGATGACCATATAAAGAAAGTGACACTGGTTAGCACCCTGCAGGATCACGCGCTGACCTAGTATATTAAGTACTCCAATGATAATCCAAATGCGGGATTCGTAGATATCCAGATAGCGCTAAATAAAGAATTTAGTAGGCCTAAGTGTTATAGATGATCATTGGATTCAAAGAGATCATGATGCTACCAAGTGAGACTCCTTGGCATCTGGATTAGAGGTTGAAATGTACGATCCACGAAGCCAATATGAATCTGACAGACGGACAACATCGCGAGTGGTTTGTAGCTTTGCTACTACCACATTTAAGGAGTGCACTATCGTAGCAGAAGATAACAACTAAAGCATAGGCCTTCGAGATTGCAATGAGGCTACATGACACCCCGATGTAGGATCCTAATATAGGAGTTTAGCAGATCCATGCGCAACTGAAGAATATGTGCCTTGAGATGCAGAGTCTAAAACAGGATAGGATAGCTCAACTAGACGTGCATGAAGAAGTATGGTGTGTAAAATGCAAGAGTCAGGGTCATGACAAAAACCACTGCACGATTTTTACAAATTACCTCGCAGGAGGAGGACAGATGCCTTTAAGGCTGGAAGCTCAAGTAGGACCTAGCGCAGTGCTTGATTTGTGGTGCGCGATCTGTCAAATAGTAGGAAAACATGCCACGAACAATTGTCACTTGTTACAGAAGCATACGCAAAATTCGCAATAGTTGTTCTGCAAATTTTGTAGGTCAATGGGACATGACGAGCATACTTGCTGAAGTTATGAGTCGATGATGGATATAATGCCCACCTATAGAATTTAGGCCGAAACGTGGCCCCTTGACCAGAATGTAAGAATGGCGCACATATGATTTCAGGGGCGCAAACGAGGCCGAGGCGGAGGAGGACCTAGAAGAGGTCACGGATAGTCGATTTTCTATAATTACGGAGGGCCGAGACACTATAACTGTGATCGCACAAATCCAACGCACCCGTAGTGAAAGTATTGCATGTTGTTTGATCATGAGATGGAATATTGTCCTACACTGATAGCTAGGATACGCAATAAAGGAGTGATACTACCTCCCCCGACTCCGAACCTGTAGATGATGAGGTCTAAGCCATGCGAGGAAGACCCAAATGCAAACATTGTGCTTTGAAGTGGAATCGCGACGGCAGATGACAAAGGATAATAGCTAGAAGAGAGTACTTTGGTTTGTAAAGCTTCGACGAAAGAAGTTGAGTATGATTTGGAGCATGCTTGGGAAACCTTTATGGAAGCTAAGAAGAGCTTCGTTGATGCCTCCACTTCAGGAAGCAAAGATAAACCAGAGCCGTAAATGGACCCATCTATGCTCAAAATGTTCCTAAAAACCTATATGAAGTTACTGCGCGATAGTAAGACTGCAAAAGGGTTATAGGAACTCATCAACAGATGCGCTGGGACCACGCCAGGAGAACCGCGTGTAGTCTGAAAGATTGGAAAGCATAAGACAAGAACAGGGCGTGAAATGAGACTAACCACGCAAATCAAAGAATATGAAATGGATCAAGTCATCCTGGATTTGGGATCGGATGTGAATGTTCTACCAAAACAGACGTGGTAGCGAATGAGGCAACCTATTCTACAGTGGTATCCAATTCAGCTAAGAATGGAAAACTAGCATAAAATTATACCCATGGGACGATTGCAGGGAATAATTGTGGATATTGAGGGAGTGAGCGTGCTGGTAGACTTTGAAGTGATAGAGATTGTTGATGATAGAAATTCGTACCCCGCGCTCTTGGGAATTGATTGGGCTACTAATATGAATGGGGTAATTAATCTGAAGAAGTGAAACATGATTTTTGAGAAGAAGTCACTGTGCGTAATTATACCCCTATACCCTATTGAGGGATCACACTATATGGAACCGGTTCGTGACTATGAAAGTGATGATGATCTAGATTGTATCTATAAGATAATAGCATGAGACCAATATTGGCTAAATCCCACCGCAGATGGGCAGATTACATGGGAGAGCGAGAGCTCCTGTACTTCGGATTCTAATGAAGAAATAGAGCAATGGAAGAATCGGTTGCATGAGATAACTATGTTGAATTGTAATATGATGATCAGGTCATTGCACTACGTGTCAATAGAAGTAAGAGATCTACTTACTTTTGATGGTCTAAATGAGGTTGATACTTTCTTGGATGCATTTGAAAGGGAGGTGCCAGAAAAAAAAAATGCTTCCAGGCCTTGGACTGGGTACTACGCGCTACGCCCACGAGATGGTGGGGTACGCACAAAGGAAGTTTTGATGATTGGCGCGAATGTAGGAGGATAATGAGAGTACGATTTGGACTGACAGGAAAGTACAATGGACAGGATGATCCTTGCGTGCGAATGTGACTGACAGGCAAGTACAATGGACAATATGATCCTTGCGTGCATCTGGCCAAGTGAACGTAGGCCTATGGAGAAGAGCCCCAACCTACGCATATGTACATGTACTCCGCGCTAAAATACCTGGTCAAGAAGCATGTGTTGGGGGGGCGAACTTGTGGATAGACCTTAATGTTGGGAAGACATTATGTAGAAAGAGAAACCATGTAGAATCATTCAAAAATGTATGCAATGCGCTGACCAAGATATGCAATGCACAACGAGGTGATTGGGACCTACACATACCTGCAGTGTTATGGGCTTATCGAACGACATGCAAGAAACTGATGGGACATACACCTTTTAGGCTTGTCTATGGAGTGGAAGCCATAATGCCTATGGAATACATCGTGCATAGTCTACGCATAGCAGTGCTCACAAGTATTACTGATCGTTGAGCCCTGGAGGAGAGGCTCGTGCAGCTGGATGAACTCGAAGAAGAATGATTTTTCGCCAGATTTCACCAGCAAGTCCAAAAGCAGCCCGAAAAGGCATGGCACGATTGACATATTAAGTTGTGCACCTTCAAGGTGAATGATTTGGTGTTGTTGTATGATAGTAAGTTTGATAAATTTCCAGGGAAGCTCAGAATGCATTGGTTGGGACCGTATGTTATTAAGGAAATTACGGATGGTGGCGTGGTGCAGTTGGTAAAGTTAAATTGAGAACCCTTACCAGGAAAAGTGAATGGCAGTCATTTAAGCCATACATAGGTGGCCTAACCATCTGACTAGCCGACAAAAGCACAATCTTAGCACTCCAAGCAGCTAAAAGGAGGCGTGAGACTATAAACTACTCTGCCCAAGAACAACGCGATGTTAGGACTATGCGCAGTAGCGAAGTGTCACAGGGTCCGCGACAGCACGAGGACAGCTGGGCTGCAGCACAAGTTGGCCTGAAAGTGACTGTTGCAGTCACTATTCATGATGTGATGCTTGGTTTGAGGCCAAATGGAGTGGGCGACAGGCATTTAAGGCGAACTTTATGGGCTAGATTCTTGAAAATATGCCACGAATCTAGCATTAATGGACCAAATGTGGGGGGAACGGTTGAATTCAAATTTAAAAGGTGCTATAAATTACAAATGACTGTCTAGCAAACAACACTTGGAAATTTGAGAACTGAGTTGTTGCGCTCTCATATATTCATGAATCAAGACTTGTTTGATATTCTGAAGGAAAATTCGTTACTTGAGCAATTACCGGAGACATTGAGAGAACTATGGAATCGACTATGGCAGCACCCGAAGCAGTCATGGATACCGAAGAAATGATAGCCAAGGAAGCCGCGCAGGAAATTAGAAAAGTGGAAGCCCCAGAGAGTGTCAAGATATTCACTGAGATTTCTAAATCACCACACACATCGAGACCTAAGAAGGACAAGCAGGCCATGATACTGTTGCGCGTCTTGCCTAAAAATATATTGAGGGCCAAGCTCACAATGGAGGAAAAGGGGAAGGCCATTAATTTGGAGGTCGATGAGGAGGAAGAGTTTGAAGAGACCTTGATGGAGGAGGAGGATGTAGGGATGGAAGTTGAAACCCAGGGTGCAGACCCTCTCACCAGGTTGCCTACATATGTTCCTCCATGGAAGGGTAAAGCCAAGGTGCCCAAGGATATATATGAGAGCAAGAGCTCTCTATAGACTCCGCTGCTCTCAAATGATATTATTTTTGAAGGAGCATACTTTGGACAGGTGCCCGTGCTGAAATTTGAAGATTGGTACCTCGCAAACTATGAAACGTTCCTGCGTCTAGCAACCACATAGTTCATGCGCCCAAAGAAAGACGCGTCAGTTGGAATAATAGAGTTGGAGGCACGCAAATGGCTGAGAGGTGTAGAGAAAGCAGGGTTGCTAAACCTGCTCTGGGTACTGCATTACCATCACGCCCCAGTGACCATTTTTGTCATCAGACAACTACTCTTCTTGGTGCATGATGGGTGCTTGTGGCTGGGGGAGCCCATCCCCATCACAGACCATCTATTTCATAGGATTACATGGCTCCCTTATGCAGGGGAGGACCCAGCGAACATTTCAGAAGGAAAGAGTGACGATTCGACCATCGTGGAGGCCATGAAAAAGAAGTTTAAGTTGGAGAAGAAGAAGCGAGGGTACACCATCTCCAACATCAATAACCCTACAGTCAAGGTCGCGACTTAGATATTGACAGGGAAGGTGATGCGAAAGTGCCACATGGATGAGGTGCCCGCGCCAGTGGTTGCACTAGTAGCGTAATGCATAGAAGGGGTCTAGTTCAACTTGGCAAAATATCTATGTGGTGAGTTCCTTGAGAACTACCGAGAGGCCCAGGAGCAAGGAAAAACATTTCATTATGCATGGCTCCTGTTGTCAATAGAACTAGTGGCATGGGAATTCCTCAAAGATAGATAGTTCCTAACGATCGCGCAGGACCTTCCAGAGGCAGCGAAGTATGCTTCGCTATGGGAAACCAAGGATGCACAAAGGATAAGGGATAGCAAGATCTTTTGGGTGCTCGTGGATATGAACATCAGGATGGGAATCAATCACAAGCCATGGTTATCGCCCATGATCTACAATAGTCTACAGAGCTTTGCGGAGTTCAAGGCAGACTTCCACCATGTCTTGATAAGGGCATGGAAGGACCCTACAAAGGTGTGGCATGAGCTACCATACTTGGTGACCAACAATGTAATATTCACGGTCCTTGAGTCTTGGCCGCCAAAGTAGCGTGCTCTAGCTGGCACCACGATGGAAGTAGAGAAGTTCGCCGCGCAGCGGAAGAAGGAAGAGACGAAACTACAGATGGCACAATTGGTGGAAAAGTGTAGGAAGGAATAAGCAGTGGCTAAGGCCTAGGTGGCACACGATGCTGTGAAGTTGGCCGAGGAGCAGCAAAAGACAACAGAAGAAGAGTGAAAAGGATATAAGTTGCCTTCGCTCGAGCTAGAAACAGACACAAAACAAGGTGCTGCAGACCTACAGACAACGTCCACCCAGCTAAAATGTCTGCTCCCACAAGAGCAGGTAGGGTTGTGCAAGAAGACAAAGGCCTCAAAGACTTCATTCGACCCGATCACCCTCACTGAGGGGGATATACATGATATTGGCGAGACAGTGAGGGATGTCACCATGGACGCCCTCCAGTAGTTTAAGGAGGAACACCAATTGGTATTGGGGGCTCTCCGAGCGCAAATACAGGAGTTGCAGGTACGCACTTTATAGGCTAGCACAGTGTCAACCATCCTCACAGTCAGCACATTGGCGGCCAAGGAAATGCGCCAGGATGACCAACACAATAGTGCTACCAGATGGAGCACTCATTACAGAAAATGAGGTCGACATGCCTACAGACAGCAGCTTGAAAGGGATCAAATTAAACATGGTTGTGCTCCCTCGGGAGATGCTCTATATTTTTTAGGATGGAGTCACTACAGAACTACGAGCCACGAAGAGTTGCACGCTCCAGGTAATGTGCGAGCAGCGCAACAACATTTAGCAATTGAGCCTACAATGAAATGAGGCCATGGAGCAGAACAGATAGACTAAGTGGAAGTGTAACTCTAACCATTGAAGTGATCATCCAATTAACTAATCAATCAATCCAAAATAACTGATGCATGCATAGAATTCGAGTTACCTAGTTGATATGGAGATTCCAAGGTTGCGTACTATCAGTTGTAGACTATTCAGAGGTGTACATGTGGTGCATGCAATAAGAGGATCAACCTAAAGGAATTGCACAATATAATTGAGGAATTTCCTAATTAATATGGGCATAATTCCTCAAGGGACAATGCAAGGAAATAGGATCTTGGAGGGCTTGAAAATTGGATAAGTGTTGGGTAGAGTTAGTCAGTCAAGCAAAGGGATAGACCATATAGTTGCAGGTTGTGCTCAGGATTGAGCAATGTATGTATTTCATCTCTATTATTTGATTAATGCAATATAGATAGGAAGGGGTTTTGAGCAGTTTCTTTCCCCTAGATAAATATTTGTGCATGTGTGATGTTTCTTCTTACATTTTTACGATTTGTGTTCTCGATCATGAATTGAATTCTGCACATTAGTAGAGTAGATTTGAGTCTTGTGTTTTAGTAAATTTCATCAGAAGTTTCAAATATGCAGATTAATTTTTGTAGATTTGACCTATTGGTTTGACTTAGTGAGAATATTGGCTTGAATGATTGATGATGTCTTATAACTTTGATATGATGCTTGATGGTTCATAGGTTATGGATTATGTGAATTCACTGTGATAACAAGCTAGAGTTTTGATCTGATTTGGTACTTGATGACTAATGATTTTCATTGATGACAATGCTATGTGGGTATAATGACTTTCAATGAATAATGTTCATATTCAATAATGGTTTTGTATTAGTCTCATTTGCCTTGGCACAATGGTTGAAGTATAAACAAATGTGATTAAGTATGAAGTAATATCACAATAAATGGGTGGAACCTGCATGGCTTATCTTTAGTGTATGCATTTGCATCGAGTGATAGAAATGGTTTATATTATGATCATGAAGATGAATTGATGAAATTTGGTTTGATATTACTTGGTAAATGATAATTTGTTGGCATAAAAATAAATGAAGTCATAACTTAACGTGAGCTCTACCTATCACTTGGTCCAAAGAATTTGTGATAGTGATATTGATGATTTTGATATTAGTTTTTGATCTGGCATCTAAATTTTTATAGTTGACTTAGTTGATTTGACTACACAATATTTATCTATGTAAGGATCATAATATTTTGGTAAAGTGTTATTTTTGTAGAAAGAATAATATGAAGCAAGCTCCCTGAGCCAAATATGTTCACATTGACGATGATTTGGTGAATCCTGGAATATTACCCATCCGAGCCTATACTTCAAAAGAAGTCCAAGGTATGGTTTTGATTTTGGTTTTATATACAAATGGTATATTCTTGACAGGAAATGAAACTTTGATGATCAAAGTAAAAGGGAGATGGATTTTTAAGCTCAGAATAATGAATCATGACATGATGAATCACTTTTTGAAGTTTGTAAAAAAAAATATATCATGAAGCTATTGAAGAGTTTTTGGAAAGTGGAAATGAAAATCTTTGATATTGACTTGGCAACCAACATTTGATTGAAGAATTGATGTTTCATGTGAGCACCTGTTCGTATATATGTTATGTATAGAGCATGAGTGAATTCATACACATTGAGTTTTATCCTAGCACCCTTCGATATATTTGCATGGGATGATCAATTTTAGATCTGAGATATTCATTCTATGATATGTGACTGCATGGATGTATTGATGTTAATTAGGATTGCGGTTGATGATATAAGCACATTTGTGTGTTTCATTAGTATGAGATATTCCATGATATTTTGTATGATAAGTCCATATATTTAAGCATGACTGAAGTTGAGTACGATGTTGCTAGCATGGCTAGTTGTGAGGCAGGATGAAGAATCTCTTTGAACATGTTCTAGATATGACAAGGAAACATTGCAATAATAATGAGTGAGATCTGATTGGAAGATATATTTAGTCGGTGCTACTGTACAAGAAAAGATTAGGCTTGTGGTTGTTGCCTCCATGAGAGGGAGGATGACTATGGTATCCTTTTTGTGATATATATATTTTTGTTCTAATATAATATTTTATTTGATGTCCTGTGTGAATAAGGGACTACTGCTATTGAGACATGATGATTACTAAATATGAGCACGATGATATATTTATGATCTATAGAGAGCATCACTGATCGAGGACACTAAACCAACTCTTCCCCCTTGTTTGAGCTCCTAGGGTGTGGAATTGAGATGGAGGGCTCCTAGGGTTGAGGGATATTTTGAAAATAGGGTATCACCCCTATTTATTATCCATAGGGTTGGATATGTTGCTCCCCTATCTTGGTATTTGCAAAGTATACCCCAGTTGGCATTATACTGACATGTCGGGCTTTTTGGGATTATCCCTCCCTATCTGGACAACAAATTAAGGAGGCTCGGCGCATGTGATCCTTATCTTTTGGTAAGTTGGGTATCTAGACAAAGCTCGAATTATGATGCAGATGTTCTACCACATGATTCTTGACAGTCATTGTTGGGAACATCAGTAGGAAATATGATGGTTTGAGATGTGCACCCCTATATCACCAATTGCTCGATATGGGGTTGAATATATTTTTCTTCCCCATGATATTTCGAGTTGAGGTATGCTCCTGATGTGGTTTTAGGTTGAGATGTGCTCCCTGATGTTGTTCCAGATTGATCTAGGTTCTCCGATGTTGTTGAAGGTCATAGATTTGGCTCATTGCTAATATTTCTTAGGTGGTAGCACTGGGCTCCTCGCTGGTAGTGATTCTAGGTGGTAGCAGTGGCTGCCTAATGAATAGAGGGTGGTATCTTAGGCTCCCCTGCGATGTCAAATTATTCTTCTTTCATATTCGAGAATGTTCAACATATGAGCAGGGACAATCAAGAGAAAAGTAGGAATAAGATAGAGATGATCAATGACGACATTTGATGATGAGATACTTGAGATTGGATATGATTCAATGAAAAAATTCTTGTGATGAATACGTGATGTAGTTGTAATTTCTCCTTAGTTGAGAGGGAGTTCTAATTTGGAAACTTAGTGAAAAATTCCAACTAATGAGGCTCATCAATAGGTATATTATATGGGTCACAATGCCATCCTCTAGCTTATTAAATTATTTTTTTCTCACATTTATCTACAAAATGTGTTATATTATGCTTAGTGTGAGGAGTAAAGATGTGTTACTATGTGATGTGGCTTAATGTGTGTTAAATGCAGCAATTGGAGCACTTTTGAGATGATTTGAGTTCATGAACTCAGAGTATACAAGCAAGAGAGATTATCGGAGGTGGTCCACCACTTTAATTCCTCAAATTAGTCGAATATTCCCCACTTTATCTCATCAATTCCGTGTCATTGGCATCCAAGCAAGCCGAGTTCATTGGCAACTGAGTGAGTGCAAGTCAAGGAAGAGATGGATTCACCTATTCTTGAGTTTGGGAGGAAAATATCCCTATTTTCTAGGGAGCTATTGGTAGCTCCATTTTTGTATAAATAAACCAGCTAAGAGACTCATTAGGATTCAAAGTTTTATTGTAGCCAAGAGACCATTAACTTGAAGCACATTTGACTATTATTGTTATGATGTATTTGCCACTTTTTGAATGATAATGAGAAGTTATGTTTTGATCTAGCACTGAGTTTCCTTAGAGGGCTAAAGCTCTTGTGTTAGGGCCCAACCCTAGTAGAAGAAGTTCATCTCTTGTATCTATATTCTTAGGCTAGAATGTTGGTTAGTTGCTGCAATTTATTCATGCTTCTTTTAGCTTAAAAGATTGATTACATTGTTGATTTATTCATGCTTCCATTAGTTTAGAGGATAAATTAGTTGTTGCAGTGAAATGGAGTAAGATAGATCAAAAATATTGTGACAATGACCCCTATCTCATCTCCCTCATGGGATCATGATTAGAGGACCTCACTCTCACAACCTAAAAATAGTGTTTGATTTCTTGTCAATTACATAAATCAAGTTGTAGCATTAGTTATATAGTTGTTTATGATTTCTTGGAAAGAGTTACACTTGTCATTTTGCTTCTACTAATTGTTGCATCTTAGAATATATTTCAATTCATTAATCAAGTTCTTAGAAACAATTATATTAGTTTTTCCAAATTCAATTCATCTTTTCCATATTGACATAAAAGTAATGAGTGCAGGTGCTATGTCAAGATTGTTGATCTGCAGGAAAGGATCCTTTCCACAAACTCCATCTAGGTCCTCTCCCCCTTTTGTTGATGCATGTCAACACATGTTCTAAACCTTTGTTTTCAGGCCACCATGAGCAAGCCATCTTATCCAAACCTGACCTTTTGGAAGTACTAGGCTTGGCCAAAGGTGAAAATCACCTTCCCCACATTATCCACATCTATCATACACCCTTCCAACCCTTCATGTCACCATTTTTACTCTCCAAAACCTCTCAGCCAACTTCATGTAACATTTCAAGATATCCTGTAGCAGTAAGGACATCCTGTAGCAACATCATGTAGCTCATTTGTAGCAGCCTGTTTTGACCTTGTTTTTACCTACAATGATATCCTAGCTTATTTTAGGAGTAGTTCTACCCCTCAAATTGGAATCCATGACAAAAAGTTCCACCTAGACCAATCCTTTCACCCCTTTTTCCTTGCTGCAAGATCAGATAGAATTAGTTATTTTATTTTTGAATTTAGATATTATAACTTTATTTACTCTGCATTATAACTTTATTTACTCTGCAAGTGTGAATTATATAGTCAATGCATCCATGCTTGAATTATGGAATGGTAGAATAATCTTCTATTTTCAAGAAACATTGATAGATAGATGATTGAGTGCAAGTTAGCATAGTTTCCTTTCTGCAAATTAGCATAAGATTTGTGTCCTTTAATAGCATTTACAAGTTGGCAGCTTTCATTTTCTAAGTTGAAAAGCATTTACTTTCTCTGCACTAGGACTAGACTTCACATCTTGCTTTCAATGGTTAGACTCCTTTCAGTTGAGTAGAAGAATGGTCTAGAACCCTAATGATCAAGTTACCCAGTTGAGGGTGGCATGAGTAGAATAATGCATTTACTATGTATATAGCACTGTCACTCTTGTTGCAATAATGGGGCTCATCACTTTTTGGTGCCGATGTGGGGGAGGTGTCTAGGTGGATGTAGTTTCTTCTTTTCTTTCTGTTTTTTCATTCAGTAGGTAGATTCTACTCTTGCTTTCCTTTCTATTTTGTTGTTGATTTTGAAAAACACATAAAATAAAAAATCTCTTTCATGCATTGTAGGGGTAGATACACTTTAGGGAAATTATTTTCAAATACCCCCACACCATCAAACAATCAACCTTTACTCTTATTTAGTGACTGTCCGTTAGCACTCTATAATTTAATAAGGCTGGGAAATAATTGAAGAGGTAACCAAAAAACCACTTTAGGAGTCAGGAATCTAGCCCTTCCAACCCCAGAGAGGGAACTATCTGTATAATTTAGTGGTCTTATGAATAACATTAGGCTAGCTATTAAGTTCAGATTTGGATTTTAGAATTGAGTTGGGTTGAAACAAGGAAGATAAGCCATTGGGAAATGGAGTCACAAGTTGAGTTCAATCAAGACAGGTTCTACAGGCAACCTTACAGGGCAGGGTAGGCACCTTTGTTGGATTCTTAAGGTTGAGGTGTGATTTAGAAGAAAAGATAAGGGAATTAGATTATACCAGAGAAGTTAAGAATTTTGATACTAGTCATCAACTAGAAAACATTAATATTATTACTAAACCGGAAGAAGAGTTTTCTTTGCAACGAATTCTATTTGTTTACTTCTTAGAATAATTCATAATCAATGAATAACATATGAAAACAGTGAAGACAAAGATACAAAGGAAAATGCACTTCACCAGCATAAGTGACACGAGAATCCTGTAATTGTTGCAAATTTATTACTGAAGTTTGATCAAATGAGGCTCTGTCAGCTGCTTCACATCAATGAGTCCTTCTTTTCAAAAAAGTTCCAACCCATAATACTTCAAAGTTTGAAGTATTAATAGATGAATGTTTACATAATATCTTGAGCAATAGAGCCATATAATAACAAAATTCATTTGTTTCTCATATTTACACATAATAGGGTTTCAAATTCCTCACTAAGTGACTGAATTCCTCTTTAAAAAGTCAAAAGAACAGATTCAATTTACCTAAACTCTGAATGCAGAAAAATAGGGGTTGCATTTACTAAACAAAAAATGATTTGAAACAACTAGATAGATGCTAATTAATGTTAATACATCCTTCTACTTCATCCTATTACATGTCTCCATCTCTCAACTGCTTCATCTCTGATCATATATTACAAAAATTTGAATCTCTTGACAAAGATTAGGCTCACTGCCATGTAATTTTTTTAATTAATTAATTAATTAATTTTATTTTATTTATTATTTATTTATTATTATTATTATTATATTTATGTCTTGTTGTGTGTTTGTTTTTTTTTTTTTTTTTTTTTTTTTTTTTTTTTTTTTTTTTTTTTTTTTGTAAAAACTATAAAAATGGGTCTCCCAATTTCACTCATAAGTTTAAAAATGTATGACCTATGTAAACATTGAAAGAGGTTATTTTATATGAATATGTTTTTGAGATAAACCTCTTTCAATTTCCACAAATTCGTCGTTAGTTGTTCATAAGATTCTCTGCAAAACGATGACTAAAACAAGATCTTGCATAGTCAAACAAATAGGTTTTAAAGATGTGAATGTATCTCTCACACTATAATACATGTGTAACATATGGAGTAGGTTATTTTACTTTAGAATATTATAAACAAAAACCTACTCCAGTTCCTAATATGCAACTCTGGTTGTCCATAAAATAGTTTTAAAAATGATGCCCAAACAGGAAAAACTCTGATATTTTTGCGCATTCAAAGTGGATTTAGGTGCCAAATTTTGTTTTTGAAGGAGTCTATTGATCATTTTTTTAGATGAATAGATGCATAGGAGTATGAAATATTCTGATGTAGCCCTGATACTCTTTCTCAAACTGATACCCTTTGTCAAAACACCCTTTTAGACTTTGCGCAGTCATGGTCAAAATGTTCCTAATCTCCCCAATCTCCCTTTAGTTGTAAAATGATTGCTGTAGCTAGTGGTTTTTATTCTCTTTCCTCCTTATAAAATCAGCTCAAAAATAAAACTGCCACACCTTATGATACTTCATGCAAAATTTCACAAAAGACAAAATTGCAGATGTGGTTGCAAAATTATCTAGTGGCTACTTTAGCCAAAGTGTCAAGGTTTCTCCTCTTGTTTGCACTTTTTCTCCCATCTTACCCAAACTTTAAAAAAAATAGAAAGGCATGTTAAATCTCCTTCTCTAGGTGAAATGCATGATAAGCCTAATATGGTATTGATAAATTCTACAGAATCTGCCCTCACATGTAAAGTACCTTTGGATTTCTTTTAAAATCCTATCATATTTGTTCAAGAGATAGTACCTTGGGAAAAAATCTCCATAATTACTCCTATGACAAGACTAGAGGAAGGTATTGTACAAATAAGGGCCCAACTCCATGTTTTTAAACCAACAACATCCTGTCAATGGGATATCAGTGGCAAAAGCAATAATTTCTTTGGACACTTCAAATTCTATGGTTCCCACCTTTACCAAATTTCCTTTGAGGTTATGAGCAAACTGTTCTACTACTTGGGAATGAAAACCATGAATTTGACATTTCTTGCAAAATTATATACATCTTACCTTTTCAAATTCTATCCAAATGGTTGGGTCACTTGTCAACATTTCTATGCTTCTAGGTTCCACTCTAATGGGTTTTGTTGTGATCCTTCTCATTCTTTCTGATGTATACATCTTAGTTGGTGAATTTAAAAATTGTTTTATGCTTGAGGATGATAGATGTGAGCAATACCAATCAATCTACTATGAGTTGTAAACGTAACAAAATGAAGAAAGATGAAGGAAACCAAGTGAAATCAGGGACATATTTGGTGTGAGTTGTCTTAAAACAAGGTGATGGGATGATGTTGCAAGGAACACGAGAATGATTCCTTGTTCAATAGATGAAAATATTTGGACAAAGCTGACTGTGCAAACATGGTTTAGGTAAAGAAAAGGGAAAACGACTTTTCTTAGGTTTAAAAAAGAAATATATGGGAAACAATGGTCATAGCAGGTACATAGGAAGCATTTATGTTGATTTGATCAAGCAAAGGCAGAATCAAACCAGAAATGGGCATGAAAATTAAAATTTAGAAATACTCTATCTTTTGTGCAGTCATTACGCAGTCACCTTAGGGATTTTTGATGGTTTTCATACTTGGAGGGCGATCTAACAAAAACCAAGACATGGGTTTGGAAGGGGCTAACCTGTGGATGGTGACGTGTTAAAAAAACCAGAGAAAATATTGTCGAGGCGATGTCAAGATGCGGGGGAATATTTGTGTAGTCCAAGTTTTCATAGTCTTTGCACAATCAATAATGATGATTGTCTGAATTCGTGGAAATCAACCTCCTTTCTTTGCTGTGATGTGCTGCTCGATTTATCCTTTGGGAAATGTGGGATGTGGAGTGAGTTTGGGAAAAGATATGAGGGGGGAAGAGTATGTAAGAGGAGTGATTGATGGGAAATAATGAGGGGAGATGGAATAAGTGAGTAGGATGAGTGAAGTGAAAGGGGAGGGAAATATTTGATGAGGGGATAGTACTGATGATTAGGTGTCAATTTCAGTACTAGTACCTTGAGTTGAAACACTAAATATGACTAGCCAAGATATTTACGATCCAAATTTAATGATCAACCTTTTCATGGAAATAATTTCAGAAATGAATCATTATTTACATCTCTCAAATCTAGAAATCATTAGGTGCAGATGCACTTCCTCACATGAAATATGGGACCCTAACACTATCAACTTCCCTCTCTGACTGCAGGGGAGTTAGAGGACCCCATTAGGTGAACAACCTGATATCTTTGAAGAGCCTATTAAGCAATAATAAGAAGAAACCATTCCACATACCCACACCATGGCTTAAAATAGAAATGAGGGTGATTTTCCCATTAGAGAAACTAATGGAAAACATAATCCCTTCCTCACTTCCATGGCTTAACCTCAGAGGACCCTGATACATTTTTGTTTGAGCTCGTTGTTATGTGTAGAACTTATGATTATACCTCTGATGACCAGAAGTTGAAGTTGTTACCATCCACCCTTAAGGATGCAACATTGCGCTGGTTCATGGGTCTAGCTAGGGCTAGTATCACTACCTGTGCTCAAATGCAACAATCCTTTAACACCAAATACAAGGACTATTGTAGGCCCAAGGACACCAAAGAGTAAATATTTAGGATGACTCTTGGAGCAGATGAATCCTTGGAAGACTATGAGAAAAGGTTCTAGCTCAACTGTAAAAGGGCTAGATACACTATTGATCCCGAATCACTCAAGTTAGTCCTTCTTAGAGGAATCAGGGAGGACATAATGGAAACTCTAAACATGCTTGTCTGAAGGGGAAATTTATCATCTATCCTATGAAAACACCAAGAAAGTATTTAAAAACCATTCTAGGGCTGCTAGGAAGAAGGGTAGGTCTAGTCAATCTCTAGCCAATTCCTCTTCCTCCAACACATCTATTAAGAATGAAATTGGAAACATATTGCAGGAACTTAAAAATGAAACGGTGCACACCCTTTCTCTGCAAATGGACACCATGCATATCAAGAGGAAGCAAGAGGAAGAAGAGAGATCCTTAACTATATTTTTCCCTATATGCACTAGAAGGAACCCCATAAATGAATGTCCATTAAATGTTATAAATATCTGCTTGGTGTGTGAGGAAAACTATTCCATAGATAAGTGCCCTTCCTTGCTTGGATTGAAATTTGTATACCAAGGGGCAGAAGGTGGGGTTGAACAACTCTATTACATCAATAAAAGGAGACCTCAAGGACCTTGACCATACCAGTAGGGCATGCAAGGTGCATCCTATTCCTATTACCATCCCAACCAAAATGCACCCTGGCCCACTTGGTATTCTCCTACACATCCTTCATGGTCCACACCTTCTCCTTGGATTTATGCACCTCAGTATCCACCCCAATTTTCCAATCATCCATTTAATCCATATGATTCTACACATCCTCAGTGGAATCCTCCACCACAAGGTTGGAGGCCTCAATTCAACCAACCCCCTATTTTATTGCCTCCACCTCCATCTCAGCCACAACTCATTCATCCTGCTCCACCTAAGCAACCCCAGATGCCTGCTCAACCAAATCCAAACCCGAACAACAAGCATGCACAACAGGTCTATAGTGGAGATATATCTTACCATGCATATGCTATGGACACATATTTCATTAAAATTGGAAAATTTTTATTACAAGGACATCACTATAACTCAATTTTTTGGTTCTTTTGAAATTATAGATTCACTGTTTAATTCAAAATCTAATGAAATGGAGATTCAAGAAATCAACCCCAGGTATGGAAGACAGTTCCCAAATAACTAACCTCCATCTCTGCCTGAGGAGCTTGAAGAGGAAAAGGAAGAGAGTGTTCATAAAGAAAATCTACCTCCTTTTCCTAAAATATTGATCCATTCTAACCAACACACCCCATAAAAGATTGAACTTTTGGGAGAATTGCAAAATTTGTATGTTAAAATCCCACTCCTCTAAGATATCAAGGATGTTCCCATCTACAACAAAATTATAAAGGAGAAATGCTTCAAACATCCTGGGAGGAGAAAGAATGACACTCGTACCATCGATGCCATTGGTCAATTGTCTGATCTAATGTTAGGGAGAGTGATTTGCCCAAAGTATCTAGACCCTAGAAGTCCTATTAGAAATGTGCACATTGACGACATCATTGTCACCCATGCCTTGGTTGATATTGGGGCTGACAACAATGTGATGGCTAAGGACACTATGCTTAAGTTAAACCTCCAAGGATCTTTGAGAAAGAATATTACGAGATAAAATACCCTAGGGTCTGGGTTGAGAACCCCAACAGATCGAAGGGCATACACCAACAAGAAGCAAGCAAACAAGTAGTCCTAATGCTTAAACTACTAAAGTGGGATGAAGGATAGTACCCGTAGGTCCTACGTTTGAGGATGTTCCCGTAGGGTCCAAACCATCTACTTCCTCCAATGCTCCAGAATATGTAATTCATTCCAGAAATTCATATATACTAGTAGTAGTTCAAAGCATGTTCAAGATATGAATGTTAGATCATATAAGCATATAGATATAAAACATGAGATCATACATAATTATATCATATCATGAGTTAAAGCATAAAGATCATCACATCAGGAATAAGAAAGATCTTCTTTATTGATGTTTACAAAGAATGTGGAAGAATACAACCTGATTCTACCATGGCTCCACGCGAAACCTTCCTCCGGATACGTCCAACCCAAGCCTCAACAATCCTCTTTCAAATGCATACACATATATTCCATATAAAAGAGATGGGCATTTCTATGGGGAAACAAGGGTTTCCTATAGTTGGGAGTGCAGGAGGCATGGGGATAAATCATACTTTATCAGGGACCAATTGGATATAATATCAATATCATATCCTTCTCTCCCCTTAGGCCTTCCCATGAGGTGCATTTATATCATCCCGAAATAGTTGTTTCAGTTGGGATATAGTTAGGCCACAGGCTCTTGTAGGTGGGCTTACGGTGTAACCCATAAACCCTGCCCGAAAAATAGGGTATTTTATATTTTTTATTATTTAAAATTATATACGTGGGTTGGGTATAGGTGAACCCGCGTGTGCATGCGCTTTTTGAAGGGAAGAGTTGCATATGGAATTTAAAATAACGTTTTTTAGTAAATGGACGAAGTTTGAAGGGAAAGGCTGCCCAAGGCCATGACTTAGAGCATCAAGTATACATGGGTGATAAATTATGGTATAACAAATACCACAACAATGATGCAACTTGCAGATAGGTCCATAGTGGCTCATGAGGGAGTTGTTGAGGATGTAATGCTCTCTAATGATTCTTGGGAGTATCCTGCTGAATTCTTAGTTCTCCAGCCCAAAACCAAATTCAATGGCTATCCTCTCATCCTTGGAAGACAATGGATAGCCACTTTTGATGCTTACATAAGTTTCAGAGATGGAAACATGACCATTAAGAATGGGCAATTTTCCAAGCAGTTGGTATTTTACCCTCCTGCTCAACCATCCCTTGAGCATGACTTACGCCTATGGTTAGAAGAGGAGGAGGAAAATGAAGTGTATCATACCAAATCCAATCCCATTCGTATCCTATATGTTATTATAGGATGGGGGGAACTTTATGAAGACAAGCTCATTGACCAAATCATCCAGAACCAGTCCCACAACACCATGCCTCTTGATGAGCTGGTGAAGGAATATGAGGGTAATCATCGGACTAAGTTATGCCTGGTGGACCCTATTATAGCACCATTTACCACTCTTGGTATATATGATGCTTTGTTTATGGCCTAGGGCAAACCCTCCTTCTAGACTTTGTCCAAATATATAAAAACTAGTGTTTTATTCCCTGTATGCTACTTTTCCTTGAGCTAAAAGAGTGTACGCGCGGGTTAGTCAATACCCAACCCGTGTATATGTATTAGAACACTTAAAAATTTAAATTTCCTTAGTTTTGGGCAGAGTTCACGGGTTTTACCTATTGATTACCTCCTATTTCCTGTGGCCCAACTGTTTCCCAACTAAAAACTAATTGGGAGAGGTATAAATAGACCTCTATGGGAAGACCTTAGGGAAGGGGAGAGGAGATAGAGTTATTATACTGAGATTATCCTTGACTAAGTTTGATGAATCCTTGTGCCTCATGCACTTCCCCAAGCTTCAGGAAACCCTTGTTTCCTTGATAATATATATCCTTCCTTTTGCTTGAGATATCATGGCATTGGTGATGGAAGAAGATTGTTGAAGGCTTGGATAGGACGAATTCGAAGGACGCTTTCGCTTGGAGCTAGTGAAAGACTCAGGTGAATTCTCTCCGTGTTATTTATAGCTTACTGCAATAAAAGAAATGTTGTCTTGTTTCTGAAATTAACTATGTCTATGCATCAAATTATGTTTTAATTCATATATGAATGTCGTTTTGATGTATGATCAATCATTTATTTTTATGATATAAAGTCAATTTCGTGAATATGCTTTACTTCTATACTGCTATGTATGTTTGAATTGAATGATTTTCAGGTTTGAAGAACATCGGAAGTTGCAGAGGGTCTGAACCCTGCAGGACCTACTTGAACAAAGGAAATCTGGGTACGGTTACTCTTACGTAGTTTGATAATATAAGCATCTTGCCTGAGCTGTTTGAGTATTTATTGTTGTAGTTTTCTTCTACTCTGTCGGGGTTCTAACCCAAAGCTCTAGGGTGCTTTCACCCGAAACAGACCCAAGTCATGCACATGTCAAGATGGTAGAATTTGTTCCATCTAAAACCTTGTAGATCAACCCCTCTCTCCCATCCAATCAAGAAGATAAGTTGTGTGAAATATTGAGAGAGCACTTAGATGCCTTTGCCTGGAGCTATAGAGAAATGAAGGGAGTGCATCCTTCAGTATGTACTCATCACATCTGCATCAAGGAAGGATGTAAACTAGTTTTCCAACCTCATAGGAGGATGAACCCAGGCCTCAAAGACATAGTAAAGGAAGAATTACATAAGTTGTTGGATGCAGGTTTCATTTACCCCATCTCAGATAATGAGTGGGTGTCTCCTCTAGTTTTGTTCCAAAATAAAAATGGAAAATGGAGGATCTATGTGGATTACTGAACAAATCCACTAAAAAAGACCATTTCCATCTACCTTGCATTGATCAAGTCTTGGATGGTCTTGCAGGGAATAAGTTCTTCTCTTTCTTGGATGGGTTCAGTGGTTACAATTAGATCCAGATCAGCCTAGAGGACTAGGATAAAACTACATTCACTTTTCCTTAAGGTACCTTTTCTTATAGGGTCCTTCCTTTTGGATTATGTAATGCCCTTGCCACTTTTCAAAGGGCAGTTCTGAGCATATTTGCTGAGCTAGTCCATGAATCTATAGAGATCTACATGGATGATTTCACTCCATATGGGCGTGACTTCATGGAGGCTCTCTCTAACCTTGGGAAATTCCTAAGGAAATGGATTGAAATGAACCTCTCGATTGGTCCTAAGAAGTGTGAATTCTTCATGAATGCATGGACTATCTTGGGCCATTCAATATCTCAAGAGGGAATACAAGTGGACCCAAACAAAATTTCCAACATAAAAAGGGTCCCTACTCCTCAAAATTAGAGGGATGTTAAGATCTTCTTGGGTCTTGCTGGATACTATAGGAGGTTTATCAAAGACTTCGACAAACTAGCCTCAAAATTGTTTGGATTGCTGGCCAAGAACTCGGAATTTTGCTGGTTAGATAGTTGTTAGGAGGCCCTAAAGATCTTGAAAGACAAATTGACTACTGCACCCATACTTAGAGGCCCAAATTGGGCTCTTCCTTTCCACATCCATGCTGATGCATCTGACAAAGTCGTAGGAGCAACTCTAGGCCAGATAGATGACAAGTTGCCTTGTGTAATTTACTTCATTAGCAAAAATCCATCTAAGGTTGAATTGAATTACAATGTAACTGAGAAGGAACTCCTAGTTGTTGTCGAATCTCTGAATAAGTTTAGAAACTACATCAATAGATGTCAAACCTTTGTGCATACTGACCATGCAACTATCAATTACTTAATGAACAAGCCTGATGTGAATGCTAGAATTATTAGATGGTTTCTTTTACTATAATAGTTTGATATAACTATCATTGATAATTCAAGTAAGAAAAATGTAGTTGCAAATTGTTTTTCTATACTTGATTTTCCTACAGGTGAGGAAGGGATGGTTGATGATCAACTACTAGATTAACACTTATTTTCTATTTTAGTTCTCTCTCCATGGTTTGTTGACATAGCTAACTACCCAGTTGCTACTGAGTTTCCTCCAAATCTGTCATCTAGGGAGAAGAGCAGAATTGTAAGGAAGAGTGCCCCTTTCACTTGGATTGGGGGAAATCTCTTCAAGCTGGGACTAGATCAAATATTGAGGAGATGTGTCAGGGAAGAGGAGGTATTTTACATCCTCTTAGCTTATCATGATGGGCCTTGTGGAGGTCACTTTGTTGCCAAGAGTACATCTTTTAAGGTTCTACAAGATGGCTACTACCAACCCACTCTCCACCAAGATGCGAGAAGACACACCAGTCAATGTGATCAATTCTAGAGGATGGGGAAACCTACTCCCAAGGATGAAATACCCTTACAACCTCAGGTGGTCGTAGATCCATTTGAAAAGTGGGGCATGGATTTCATTGGGCCAATTGATACATCCTCAGTGAAGAAAAAGCAAATAATTGTATGCAATGACTATTTGAAAAAGTGAGTTGAGACAGGCTATCAAGGTGGAAACAAAGGAGAAACGAGGGAGAATGTGCTCTACAAATTTGGGTACCCTAGAGAGCTAGTCATTGACCAAGGAGCTCAATTCACATCACATCTGATCGAGAATTTGTTAAGGAAACATCATATCAAGCACAAAAAATCTACTACCTATCATCCTCAGGCCAATGGACAAGTAGAAGTCACCAATAGGGCAAACCAATAGGGCACTATAAGGCATCCTCACCAAGGTTGTTAGCAATAATAGAAAGGATTGGGCAGATAGATTAGTGGAGGCCACTTGGGCCTACAATACCACATGGAAGATCACTACTAGTTTCACCCCTTATGTATTAGTCTATGTAAATAAGTATATGCTCTACATTGAGTTTGAATACAATACATCGAGAATGGCAGCACAATTAGATTTAAATATTACAAAGGCACAACAAGAGAGGCTACTCCAGTTAAATGGCTTGGATGAATTCAGAGTGAAAGCCATTCTACACACTAAAGTTATTCAATTGAAAAGAAAGGGATGACATGATAATAATATCAAGGACAAGGTATTTCAAGAAGGATATTTGGCTCTACGATATGACTCGAGGTTCAAGGACTTCAAAGGAAAATTGATGAAAAGATGGTTGGGCACATACCTGATAGAGAAATTCCATGACAATGGATCTGTTCAGATTAGGATCATTGATGAGGAAGGGATTCCCTTGCTTGTCAATGGCTACAAATTGAAGGTTTGTAGGAAGACTCTATCTAAGGAAGAGTTCATCAACGCCATCAACAAGGAGGTGAGTGTGATTGGAAGTGTCCTAACTTCCAAGCCACAACATCCCTAAACATTGTTTTCTATTGTGAGAAAATTAAAAAAAAAAAGGAGAAAAGAAAGGAAAAAAACAATATGAGGCCTAGATGAAAACCTCCATGAGGCATCTCAGGCCAACTCTTGGGTTGAAAACCTCCTTGAGGCAACCCAGGAGTGGAAGAAAAGAAAAAATAAAAGACCCCTAGGTGAAAACCTCCCTTGAGGCACCTAGGGCAGACATGCAGGTTGAAAACATCCTCTGAGGAGCCTGTGTGTCCCTAAAAAAAAATATATATATATATATCATGACAGGGATCTACAACCTGTCCATAAATAATTTCTATCATTTTGTAGGTTTTGAGGATAGTGGAAAGTTACAGAATTCCAGGGACACCATGCTCGAGTTCCATTCCTTTTTTCCCTCCATATACTCCATAACATCCATGGAAACCATGTCCTTACCACTCTCACTCATCCTTGGGCCCAAAAAATCCATTTTTTAGGCCATCTCTAGTTTGTTACAGGGTGTCATGTAACTGCTACAGGAAGATCCTGTAGCACTACAAGATGTCATGAGATTATACTGGAAGGAGGTTTCGATAAGAAAATCATCAAGCATGGCCTACCCCAGGCTAGCTAGAGTCCTCTCACCTTGATCAAACCATTCACCCATCCTCCATGCATCCCTGATCCAAAGAAATCACCATTTCTTAAAGCCATTTTCATTACTAGCACACTTGTTTATCAAATCCTGCAGACCTTTCACAACCTTGCTATCAGGAAAAATTTTCATGTAAGTTTCCAAGAACATGGTAAGTACAGAGGGATCAGCCTCTGCAGGCATGCTGGCTCCTGATACTTTGTTCTAGCTTCCTAAGGTAGATGTCTCAGAGAAGCTCTTCTTGACTTCCATAAATGTTTCCTTTGCGTGCTCGAGATCAAAACCAACATCCTTTTTTGGGGCCTTGCGGACCCATCCTTCCTCTTCAGGTTGTTTTCCCTTATCATCGCCAGTATTTAGACCACTTCTTAGTATGATATTTACATTCGACTCTTTTACGTGGGGTTCAGCCCTCATCATCTGTAGGTTTTGCATAGGTTGCTGAGGCTGTGCCTTTTTCTCCTACATCTTGGCTATCAACATAGGGCACTCTTCTATGGAGTGGTCAAACTGACTGCAATATTGGCATGATGGGTGCGTCGAGTTCTAACACTCGCGCGTAGTGTCCTGGAATCTCACAATTATAGCAAATAAATTTTCCCCAGCCTCTACCAGGCCTTCCTCCTCCTTGACCTCGTCATCTTCCCTGATATCCTCCGCACAGTCCTCTTGCACCCTGCTCTAGAGGTCGAGTTTCTATTTCCATCTAGTATGTGGGTGTTCTTTCCATCATCAACTCGTAGCTGCAACAATGGAACTCATCATGGACCACTGATTTGTAGATATTGTAGAACAATTGTTGTGGCATCTGAATGAACTTTTGCAGCAAATGATAATTATCCATTACATGTTTTCCATCCACCTAACAAATAATGTGGGCCCCACACTCGGTCTTGCTGGAGCTTCCTGCCTCAGGGGAATCAGTCCTCCCATTGCAATATAATTTGCGAAGATAGGGCAATGGTCTTTATCATGCCCCTGACTCTTGCACTTGAGGCACCATACTTCTTCCTACACCTCTAGCCTAGCCTCCTCTTTTTTTAAGCTCTACAATTCCAAGCTGAGGTTCTGCAATTGGGAGTGAATTTGTTGAACTCCCAATGTCGCGCCTTGAATAGGTGTCTCATGCAATATCATCGTTATTTCTAGGGCTTCTGCCTGGGTTCCTATCTTCTACTGTGACAAATCAATCCTTAGGTGGGGCAGAAGTGAGGCTATAAACCATTCATAGTGCTGACCATCCATGAGCTGCATATTAGCTTTACGGATTACACATTTCAACCTTTGATCTAAATCCCATGGTGTCTCACCAGCCCTTATCATGATTTCATTGAATCCCACTACTGACTACGAGTCAGACTTAGTCTTACTGAATTCTTTGTTCAAATCAGCCTTAGTGTCTGCTAATGATGCCAAAGGATTATCAGTGTACTACTTAATGTACCATTTTAGCATGCGATCCTGTAGAGTGGTAACCAACTGTGCCTTCTTTATATTGTCATCCGTAATTTGTTCCATTTTCCACACAAAATTTACAACAAACCAAAACTAATCCGCATCCTCACTCCCTGTGCCCTTGAAAAATGGAAACTTCATTGTATTTGACATGTTGAACAGTGGTGGTGGCAGAGGTGTGGGTGAAGGTGTATGCAGTGGAGGTGGAGTGAATGGTTGAGGTGTATGTGGAAAACCATGTCTTATTAGTTAGACAACAGTCTGTGGCAAAGCCTATACCGCTCCTTCGTCGTCACTCGAAGGAGGTCCTATCAATGGGCTATATTCAGATCCTGTTTTCTCCCGATCTCTGAAGAGCTTTCCACTTCATGTAGATCCAAACATCAAGGCAATGACATAACTCGTTTTTCACAGAAGAGCATCTTAATCCAAGTATTTATAGATATTAGGTACTTACATCATGGTCCCTTGAAAAATTGATGCTCTTCTTTACTGTAGCTAAGTGAGGTATCAACTACGAATTCTGTCACAAATCCTCCTATGACTTGATCAAGCCAGTGACCAACAATGGTCACGATCTTATCTTCAGAAGCTTCCAACCTCCACACTAGCTCTGGGGTCCACACTATTGGACAGTCAAGCCTACACCTTCCTTGGCCGTCTGCCAACTTAGCTATCCACTTGTATAATTCGATTGGGAAGGCGCAGAAGAAAATTTTGTGTATTTTAGTGTACAAGTATATGTCCAACTAGTGTTCTTTCGATAAGCGCGGATTTTTGTTATCTTGCGCCATGAATTCATGAATATTCTTATCCAACCACTTCTCAATTTCCTTCTTGGTTGGATTCTAGTGATGCGACATCACACATCTTCTTAAGCAGATCCCGGTCCCGGAAACATAACCATTTGTTGGCTTAGGGGGTCCTAACCCAGGTTCAGAGTTAATTGTATGAAACAAAACCCTACACTACTGGCCCTTTCGGCGTCAACCCGCATAGCGCAGACTAAAGTCTCATCGAAAGCAGTATGGGGGGATGTTGTTCCGCATCCATAGATTAGTGTGATGTCTTTTAATGGTCTAGACCTACCTTCGTGTAAACCTACAAGCTCCTAGGGCTCGATACTGCAACTTCCTTGAAACATCCTTTAGACCTCAGCGAATGTCTAGGATTGGCTTTTGCGGACCCTTAGCAGATGAACCATCTACTTACGTGCACCATAAATGAAACTTATACGTGAGTTCCTAAGATCTACTTAAGTATTGAATAAGTGTAACATAATATATTATAACCTTCGTGTAATTACTTAACATGCATTGCATTCAGTTAATAAGACTTATCCAATAGAGTCGCACATCAATACATCATTATTTCATAAAGACATTATTGTCATCACAACATATATCACAAACATAAATAACAACATTAAATAGGTAAACACATGAATTTCTTCAATAATCTTTTTTATTGATCTTCAATATAAGGTTACAGACACAAAACTTCCTTGCGCACTTAGTTGTAGAGCCTTTCCTTCCTCTAAGATTCATTGTCTGCGCTATCTCTTTAAGACTTCATTCCTCCTTGTTGGCTTATAGGGGCCTAACCCAGGTTCAAATTTATTTAGCCAAACAAATCCCTACACTACTAGCCCTTTCAACATCAGCACATGGAGCACAGACTGAAGTCTCGACTGAAGCAGTATGGGGGGATGCTGGAACGAAGTTTTCGCACCCTTGAGATGTCTGTGATGTCGGTTTAGTCAAACTAGACATGCCTTCACATAGGTTTCTTCGCACTTTTTTTCCAACCTTCTGTACCTTCGTGATCTGTTATAACCAGCCTTTGTGCAACCCTAACCAAGGGCTGAGATACTTTCGTGCCGCTATGGCAACGAACTGTGCTATTTCCCCAAACTACGCCAAGTATCTTACTTATCTTATTAAAAGGTCTTCATTATCTTTGCGTAAACATATATTTTAACTTGTGTTCACTTAAAAAATACAATTATACACATTCCCGCATCATATAAGCATTAGAAGTGAAATTCATACCCAAGATAATAGATGCATAAAATAGGAAATAAATACACAGAAATGATAGTAACTTCTCTTTATTATTGCTTCCAAATGATTACATACTTCGACTCACCTTGCGCACTTAGCTGTAGGGGTTTGTGCACTCAATTACAGACTACTAGGCATCTATGCACTCAGCTGTAGAGCCTCTTCCTATGCTACAACCCATAACTAGACTTTACACTTCAGATCTATCTCACATACATCATATTGATTCTTCGACTATGCTATCAAACTAGTTAGAGCCTCGCTCTATTTATACAATCCCATGGTTCGTGGACCATGGATAGATCTTCTATAGCTGACATTACATTAACAAAATAAGGGTTGACAACCCTATGACTCTTTTACAACTACGTGCTCTATGCCCAAAAAATGAGGAATCTTTACATTGGAATTACAATCTTTGACCAAAATCTGGGCTCTGAGCTCCAAAACTACCCTTGGGGGATCCCACGCCCAATAGGCCCCCAAAAAAAACATTGTGACTCACCCTCGATTCACTTTGTAGGTGCGGAGATCTTTGTGCGAAGACCTCCTGACTCTGATTGGATAGCTGCAAGTTTGGTAGCGCACTAAGCGACTACCTGCTGAACTTCCTCTACGCACTATTCGGTGACTGCTGTTGTTGAATTGCTTCCATGAATCCTTTCCTGAGTTTCTTGTAGATGCACAAGCTTTGCTTCAATGGAGGTTGTAATTGTATAAGCCTCATCGATCCATGGATGTAGGCGTGCTTTCAAAAGTGCCTCTTTATGCCGAGCAACATCCACGTGCTCCTTGAGCGCATTTTCTTGTTGCATCCTTGTAAGTATTTCTGTAAGGGAAATCGTCTGTGTAGTCCCTTTTACCTTGTCATATCTCTACTGCAGCTTTCACGCCTATGTCTCCAAGTTCTCTATGTTCAGGTCCTCCTGAAGGGTGGTGAGGACCGTGAATGACTGCTCGAACAGCTTTGTGCAGTCTGACACTGCACTGTTAACAACCGCCATTGTTGTTGTGATTGCGGTGGTGCATTGTTCCTTAACCTCTGGTAGAGTTAAAGGCTTCGCCTTCAACTATATTTCTGCTATTTGAAGGTTCAGCTCTAACTGAACCCTATCCATTTCTACTCTGGCATAACCCTGCTGCTAACTTTCATATGCACACCTCCATCGGTTCCTCTGCCTGGATGGCCAACTCTGGGACCATCTGGCAGGCTTCCTCCACCACCTGCACTATGATACTTGACCTTCCACTAGTTCCTCCAAAAGTTAGAACTATTTTAAATAACCATAGCTCAATTTAACTGAAATAAATTACTACAAATTAGCAATCAGTCATACTGAATTGAACTCAAGTTTCCCCAACTCCAATTAACTAAGTTAACTAAGTGATAAGTTCTATGTCACCTCAGTTAAATAAAACCAGTATTTCTATTGATGTGAAAATTCAAATTTTCTCTAGTTTGACCAAGGCAAGTCAAACTGAGATTTTCTTGCTGCATTTTCAGCACTCCCTCTCAGTAAGAAAGGGATTATCAACCACCCTTATCCTGCACGTGTGGAATGTACTACATGAAACACCTCACTGTTGTTTCTTCTACTGCAACATCTACAACTGAGAAGCATCCAAAAAAATTTGAAACAACTATGTATGCAATCTGTCTACTGGGAAAAGTTTGTTGCTACTAACTCTACTACTGAGCTTCCTGCTCTACTTTCAACACTCCTTTGTACTCCTTATTATATGAGTGACACAGATCCTCCTAATACTGAATATTTTGGGCCCCTGTAGGAAGGTAATGATCCATGAGGAGAATGCCTCAGTGGACCCTGCCCAAAATTCTACACTCATGAGACTAAGGCTTCATATCACTCCACCTCATACCTGGAGGTATGGATGCATGTGCTCCCTCTGCCCACTTCGATCAAAAATTCCCCCTACTGGAGGTATTTTCTTGAGTGGATGTCTCCACTTTGCCTCCTATCTACTTTTCCATTTTTGGTTGCTCCACAACTTCTCGAGGATCATTTTGAGGCTTCATTTTGAGTGGTAAATCATGCTCCCTCTCAAGCACCACGTCTCTAAACCTTTTCTTTCTCCTAAAGGATTTTCATGCATATTCTACCTCAAGCGAATATAGGTTCTTGACTCAATCATTGAATTTCCTCACCTTCTCGGTAGCTATGTGCCTGATAAAGGCTTTACCTTTACTAAAGATCACATTATAACCACGGTCTTCCAAAACTACTACGGAGATGCAATTTTTCTTTAGACCTAGAAAAAACATCACATCCTTGAGTCTGAGAGGAGATTTTGACTCCCTATGAAAGGTGATTGTACCAATCTCATGCGTGTTGTACCTTTCATCATCTCAAAACTCAATATTCATCTGGATATCTTTCTCCTCCAAGTGACTGAAAAATTATATATTCCCTGTCATGTGGAATGAGGCAACCAAATCCAAGTACCACACTCCCAATCACTGTGTTGACCATGCATGCAATAAGGGTGAATTCAAGCTCAAAATATGAAGCCAAACCTTCACCTGTTGCTGCTACTGCATGCTCCTTCTTGCTTTCCTTCTTTTGTTGACACTTCGTGGCATAGTTCCAGAATTCATAACAATTGAAACACTTGATTTTCGACAAGTCTTTCTTCTTTCCTTCTTGGTTGGAATCAGCCTCACCATGGGACTTCTTTCCCTTGGCCTTCATTCATTTTTCAACTAGATTAAATTGCTCTTCATCCGCTCCTTTGAATGAATTCCCATCTCTGGTGTTTCGCTTTATTTCCTCCTATACCAAATCAGACCATAAGCATTCCCAATTTGGTAGCTTCTCCCTCCAATTCACCAAATATTGGTAGTTGTGCCAGCTCTTGGGAAAGTCTAGAAGGGTTAGGCTTACCAAATAAACTTCTATAACAGTAACTCAAACTCCACCAAGTTCATCATGACATTGTGCAAACCTTCTCAAGTACTATGGAATTGTGTCGTTCTTCTGCATCTTGATATTTCAAAGTTTGTCCTTGAGTGCCAACTTCATGTGATCACTACTATTATGGAAAAAAAAATCCAGTGCCTTCCACATTGCATACGGAGTCTCTTTCCTATGGATATTTGAGACAATATGGTCTCGTACTCCCTCCAATATGATTCTCCTCACCTTGGCTACACACTTCTTCCATTATGCTAGATTCTGAGTATCAAATGTTGCTAGTTTTAGGATGTCATTATCAAAAAATTCCTTCAACCCATTACCTTTGAGCACTACCTCCATGTGGTCTGTCCAAGAAACATAATTTAAGCTTCCCTCAAGGACATACTCGAGTCTTCGTCCATAGAAAGCCATCCTTATAGCTCCAAATAATTGAACTTGTAAATTCAATCCTCCTACAATAACAACTTCAAAATATCTTCTCTACTGTGAATCCTGCTATGATACCATGTAGAAATTAATGTGTAGATCTGAAACTGCTCATGAAGTTTACTAAAACACAAGACTAAACTATATTCTACTAGTCTGCGAATATCAATTCAAGATCGAGAACACAAATCATAAACATGCAAGTAGAAACATCACACATACACAGATATTTATCTAGGGGAAAGAAACTTCTCAAAACCCCTTCCTATATGTATTTCATTAATCAAAGAATAGAGATGAAATAAATATATTTCTCAAGCCTGGGCATAACCTACAATTACATAGTTTATCCCTCTGCTTGTCTGACTCACTCTGGTCAACGCTTGGCCAATTTTCAAGCCCTCCAAGCTCCTCTTTCCTTCTGTTATTCCTTAAGGAATTAAGCCCCTATTAACTAAGAGATTCCTCAATTGGATTGTGTAATTCCTTTAGGTTGATCCTCTGAATGCATGCACCATGTACACGCCAAAATAGTCTATAATTGATAGTACATTTCCTTGGAATGTCCATCTCAACTGGGCAACTCGAATTCTCTACATGCATCATTTATTCTGGGTTGATTGATTAGTTAACTGGTTGATCAGTGCAGTGGTTGAAGTTACACTTCCACTACTTGACCTTCCACTAGTTCCTCCAACAATTAGAACTAATTTAACTAACCATAACTCAATTTAGCTTAAATATATTGTTGCAAATTAGCAATCAATCATGTTGAACTGAACTCAAACTTCCCCAAATAGAATTAATTGAGTTAACTAAGTGACAAGTGTCGTGTCACCTTAACTAACTACCTCCAATATTTTTACTGATGCGGAAATTCAAATTTTCTCTAATTTGAACAAGGCAAGTCAAACTGAGATTTTCCTGCGACTTTTTCAACGAAATCTGCTCAAACCCATGTAATTGTTATCATATACTACCATACACTAGCTTCAATGACCAAATCAAAATAACATACTAATATGCATATTCTGGTCACCTACAAACACAAGTTTAGTCAATACATTCATATTCTCTATCTTAAGTAAAACATTCAAACTTCCCCACTCATGGAACTTTCTGATGTTTGCTCCATATCTGAAGGACTGTCATGATGTTGGTTCATTCCTGCTTTTTTCTTAAAGCTTCATTTTTTATGACCTATAGGCATAATCACACCCATAGGTTTTCTTTCGTGCAGCTATGATGCTACGACCGCACCATCAATCTTTATTTTTTGTGGTTGACACTTAGAGTAAGGAAAAATATCTCTCTTTTTAGACTAGAACTCACTACAAACCAACAATATCATATATTTGTCTATTCACATCCATAAATCATACTTCAACGGTAAAGAATCATCTATACATATAATGCAAAGTATAATAGGTCTAGAGATCTTATGGAGAATTTCTCCCTCTTAATGAACAACCCCTTCAACCACTATTATTCAAGTCATAAACATGTCTATAATACTATCATGCATCAATAGAACAATTAGATCATAAATTCAAGCTATATCATGGTCTAAAACATATATACATCATGGTCATAACATGTTAGCATCAGCTACTTCATCATGACAGCAATATTTCATTAACGGTTAGTGACAAATAGCTAATAGGAGTATAATTCAAGAATCATGATCACAACATCACTTATTTATCACATAACTCAATCCATCGAGTCGAGGCATTCAATTTTACCATATGTCATAATTACTGAGCTAACCAAAACTTAACCATGGTCAGCAAAAGATCTTGAATGTCAATATTGTTATCATCGTGATTATCATGCTTATTACAATCATTATCAATAGTATCAATCTACCATATACAATAATCAATGTGCAAGATTTCTTTATGGGATCGAGATATCCAAAATAGTAGATGTTAGCCAAATACCAAGTATACCAATAAATTAAAAATAAATATCTCTAAGTAGCTTCATAGAATCAACAAATTCATCATGTCTAAGAAGTAAGATACTTTTTCAATACCAAGTGTGCCATTTCATCATAAGTATCATGAATCCAAATCACTTTCATATGCATGCATGAGTCATTCGTAAAGGAGACATTCTCATCATACCTTAGGGCTTATCTTGCCATCTAATATTGTAGCTAAAACATAACATTGAAACAATACACCATATGTACCTTGTAGTATTCAAATACATGTGCACCTTCTTATTTTATGTAGGAAGATGTATCATTTTGTCAACTTTTCATCAAGTGCCTCTTTCCTTTTTTCCAGTCTAGTTATTCTCTTCCCACACTAGCTATGATCCTCAAGAAGGAACCACTTATCATAACTCATCAGGAGGTTAGAAGCATCCAGATACTCAAATATACATGCAAGAAGTATAAGTAATAATCAAAG
This sequence comes from Pinus taeda, assembly GCA_000404065.3. NCBI lineage: Eukaryota > Viridiplantae > Streptophyta > Pinopsida > Pinales > Pinaceae > Pinus > Pinus taeda. Next base: position 41,826 of record APFE030580124.1, read on the forward strand.
CAATAATAAAATAAATAAGTCTAAACAAAAGCAAATACATAAAGAAGAACCATAAATCAAATATTACTTATCTTCAGTGAGAGGTGATCATCTCCCTCTTGAACCATCCTTCAAGAGGCATCACTGTCCATTGTCCATATGACAATGTTTCCTTCAATATTTCAACCAACTTTATCAGTAGCCAAACCTAATAGAGACTATCCCATCTAGGGCATCATCAAATCTGACACAATTGTTTCAAAAACTTCACATTAGTCATGCCAGGGTTTCTAGATTACATATCTCAATATTTGCCATAAACTAGGATTTCTTCCAAACCCTAACATCATCATATCCATCAAAACCTAAAAACCAAATTTCCTAGAGTTTCCTTCAAACCATAGTATTCTTTTAGGTCTCCTCCATCTTCTCTTTATTCCATCAAAGGTGTCTTCATAGGGTTGATCTTCAATGATTTTTCTTTAACACAGCTCTGATACCATGTTAATTTTTTCTTAGGGCTATACTATTCTTTGCTTTGATAATTGAATTTCTTCATTTACACATTAAATTCACCCCATAACATCATAACATTATTCAGACTATTCAACAACATATGCAATTATATAGAAATAACAACATCATCATCAAAGCAGCAAAACATAAACGAACAATAGAAGAAAAACATTCACACATAGAGAGACCAGGATTGGTCAACAACCAAGGAAAAACCCACTATGGGTAAAACCCTTTCAAATTATTCTTCTTATTATGTTTTCATTGAATGATTCAGTAAATGAGATTACAATGATACATATCTTCGACCATAAACCTAATCAACAAAAATCAACTAAACAGTATCCATAAGATGAACCTAACCGTGCCAATGATCAAAACCCTGATTACGGAAACTATAATCAATTGTCGGTGTTTGTGGTCAACTGTTGAACACTACAGAAAATTCGGTCAACTAAAAAATGAAAATTTAGTTTCTAGTCACAGGGATGAAGTGGGTATACAAGCGATTGGGAGCTTCCAGTCTCTTGAGCCTGCAAGCCAATGACCATTCGAATATGTCCTTTGGTAAGCCTACGATTGAGCAAACAAATCTTAGAAAAATACGCTCGAGGTTCAAACGTTGTAGTCTCATACCTATGCCAAACAACTGTGAACTTGCCTCAGACTTGTGTGATCCAAAACCAAATAAGAGAAAGAATAATTCTCCATGATGATGTCCAAATGAGGTAGAGGTCACTTGTATTTATAGCCTTCGAAGGGTGTCCAATTTTCTTTAGGAACGACCTAATCAAAGATGCACATGTGGAATTATAATTCAGAAATACACTTCCCCTTATCCAAATTGAGCACTTCAATAGTAGAAATCAGTCCTCTGGAAAAGAGGAAACTCATCCCATGGTTAGAATTTGTCACTGATCTACCAAATTAACAGACTTCCCATTAGGTAAGGTCCCTATTTCTTTAGTACATGTATTACTGCCAACATTTCCTTCTCATAACTAGGTTTTTGTAAATGATTTCCCTTGATTGGATCACTTTTAAAAGCAATGGTCTTCCTTCTTTCATTAAAAGTACCCCAATTCCATTTTCTAAGGCATCACATTCCACAATAAAGGTTTTTGTGAAGTTTGGTTGATGGGTCCCATAAATAGGTATATTTTGAGGCCCATTGTGTTATCCTCAGCTCTTAAACTCTCTTTTTCTCACATTAATTTACATGCTTAGCCATAATGTGCTTAGTAGGAATACTAAAGGGTGTGTGTCATATTCAATGGCCTAATGTGGTTAATATACAGGAAAAAGAAGCATTTTTAGAGACATTTACTATGCAAGGGCTCATTGGGGGCATCTAGAGAGAATATAGGAGGCTTTTCCACTACATTAACTCTCTAACTCGAGTTGAGACCCAATATTCCTCACCAATAGCTCAAATTCCCCTGGTAGCCAAGGAACTAAAGTACATGTGGGGATCAAAGGGAACTAGATCTGCCAATTTCAAGATTTTGGAGGGAAGCAGTCCTCCTCTCAAGGGAGTTGCCCCTCAGTCACTTTTTTGTATAAATAAATAGGCCTAAGGGCTCATTAAGCTTCAAACTTTTGTTGGAGCGAGGAATGGATATTGAGAGTCAATAACCTAATATTTTTATCTTCATTTTGATATGTTGTATGTGAATCCCATTTTATGTTAATAAAAATCTTACTATTGGTCCACATCTGAGTTAACTTTGGAGGGATGAAACCCATGGATTTGGGCCCAATCCAGAGGCTTTACTACCCCTCATGTATTTTTCCCTTGTTCTTCTTCAAGTTATTGGGTATATCTCCTTGTTTAAGTAGGAATTACATTGAAAATATTGTGGTTGCAAGTTTGATCACCACCTCTCTTGTGGGAAGTGTGGTTGGAGGCTCTACAACAACAAGCCAAAAATATGTATTTAGGTTTCTTTGGAATTTACTAGGCTTTGGATTATATTTGTCTTTCATATTTTGTTTCTACTCCTTAGAATTTAATACTATGTCTTTACAAATGGAATAGATGCATGTTGTAAGATAGAATAGATCTTGACAAAATAAAATTTGATTCATCCTTTACACTTTGATTTATTTTGCTACAATATTGATCATTAGATGCATGTTCTTAATTGTTAGTCTGCAGGGGCTTCCACTGACTTGTGGGGGTTGTCACACTCATCTATATCCACTTTTTTATCTCCATCCTCATCCTGTAGACTTCATACTTCTCTCAAGCTCTGTCATCTAAGATCATCTTTTCAGGGCTAATGAAGGACACCATGGGAATGAACCTTTGTGAAAGAGAGGCCTTTTAGGGGTGCTAAGCTTGGAAAAAGGCCTAAAAATCCTTCATCCACCCTCACCCACCTTCGTCCACCATTCTCCACCTTCCTTTCCCTCATAAATATCTCAGACCACTCCTGTTGCAAATCATGACACTCTTGTAGCAAAACAGAGTTTCCTGTAGCACCCCATAGCATTCTTGTAGCACTATCCAAATGCAACTAGATTTGCCTTAAGATATTTATTTTTGTATCTTGATATTGAATGACAACCTCCATGCTTTGAATCTGTGATTAGGGAGACCCAAGAACCACTCTAGACCCCTCCTTCCTCCACTGCAAGCACAATAGAATTAGGACATAAATTTTTACATTTGAAACTATTCAATGCAAGTGAATTAGACTTAGTTTCTAAATTTCCTAGTTGTGTTTTGTAGATTAAATTTCTTCTTTCCAATAAATTTTCAATTAGATTAATGATTTCCGTTCCGAAAGTATGATGTTTATTTGATTTGCTTGCAATTACAGTAGCATGGTTTACTTGTGTAACTAGTGTACTCATCCCCTTTCCTACAATTATTTTTAGTATGTTACATCTAACTAATGGTACTTTCATTTCTAAAATTAGGATAATGTTTTCTTCCTTGCAATTAATTTAGGATTTCATATTTTCATTCAAATTCTCTTTGTAGTTAGTTGAAAGAGAGTTATATTCATACTTCAGTCTGATTCAATGACAGAGGGTGACATGAGTAGAGCTTGACCTATTGTGTATACAACATTGTCACCTCCAAGTTTATACGAACCTCGGGTTGATAATTTAAGTTGAGAGTATTGGGAGTTGCAACATCCTTAATGTGATACCAAGACTCATCACTGGTGTAGCTAAGGTCGATGCTTGGAACATTGCCTCTTTAAGATGTTCAAAGGCCTTAGTTGCTTCTAGAGTCCAAGAAAATGCATCTTTCTTCGATAATGTTGTTAGAGGCACTAATATTCTCCCATAATTCTTAACGAACTTGAGATAATACTCTATCAACCCAAGAAATCCTTGAAGATGATTTAGGGTTGTGGGGATTTTCCATTCCTTAATGGATTTAATTTTTTTCGCGTCTACCTTAACACCCTCATGAGATACAATATGACCCAAATATTCCACCTCATTTACTCCAAAGAAACATTTGGAGGATTTTTCATATAATTGTTTCTCCTCCAATAGTTTGAGCACCCTGTCAACATGTTGAACATGATACTTCTAATACTTATTGTAGAATAGTATATCATCAAAAAATATTGACACAAATTTTCTAAGGAATGGTTTGAAGATGGAATTCATCAAACCTTGAAATGTTGAAGGTGCATTAGTAAGGCCAAAAGGCATGACCAAAAATTCATAATGACCTTCATGAGTTATGAATGTTGTTTTTGGAATGTCTTCAGTCTTCATTCTAATTTGATGATATCCTGAATGAAGATCCAACTTGGTGAAGTAAATTGCTCCATCTAATTCATCCAACAATTCATCAATGACAGGAATGGGGAATTTATTTTTAATAGTGATCTTATTGAGCTCCTTGTAATTAAGACACATATGCCATGATCCATCCCTCTTGTGCACCAATACTATTAGAGAAGAGAAATAACTTTGACTAGGTTGAATTATACCGACCTATAGCATTTCTCCAACCATATGTTCAATTTCACTCTTTTGGGCATAGGGATATTCGTAAGGCCTAATTTTTGGAGGAACACTTCCTGTAATAAAGTAGATATCATAATAATAATCACAAATTGGTGGGAGACCTTTGGGAGCCTCAAAAACCTTGGAATGATTGTCTAAGACTTTTTGGAAATCTAGAGAAATATATGATTTCGATGTTTGAACCTCTAGTAAGCATAATTGTGCAATTACGCCCCATTGTTCTTTCTTAAAAAGATTTATCATACCATTAGAGTTGATTATCTTCCATGGTTTCCTTGTGATACCTCTTAATTCAATTTCCTTTCCTTCCCAAAAACATTTCAATAAAAGTTCTCAAAAATTAAAATCTATCGTCCCTAAAGATTGTAACCATTAAACTCCTAGTACAACATGAGCACCACCGATTGGAATGGAAAGAATTGGAATATTCAATACATGTTCTCCCATGGTTAGCTTGATATTATGGAACTTTTCAGAGAAATTTATATTTCCACCATTTGCAACCATCATTTGACACTCTAGTGCTGCATATAGAAACCAATTCAATTCCTTAGCTATCTTACAATGAATAAAATTACGGATACTACCTGAATCAATCAGCAATATTACCTTTTTATTCTCCATATATCCTTCTATCTTGAGAGTTTGAAGAGTAGTAATTCTCGCCAATGCATTAAAAAATATCATCGAATTCATTTCTTCTTTTTCTAGGGTTGGTTCATGGTGTATATCATCTTATTTTATGCTTCTTGTTCCTTTTCTTCCTCCTCTTCACAATATATGTAAAATAGTTTCTTCTCAGCACACTTATGACCTTTAATGTATTTTCTATCACAACTGTAACAAATCCATTTTGATCTTTTTCCTTCCAATTGTTGTGGTCTCAACCTTGTAGGTTGTGGAAGGATAGTACAACACTTCCATATTTATAGTTGTGAGTATTATACTTCCTTGTTGCCATAATTTTTCTTTCAAATTTTCTTACCACCTTGAATGCCCTCTCCAATGAATCAAGGTCCCAAAGGTGAAACTCATGTTGGATGTTATCCCTTAAATTAGCTATGAAAACATCAATAATATGCTCCTCTGGAATATCATTTACCTTGATATTTAATCTTTGGAAGTCCACAATGTGCTCCGCCATTGAACCCTTTTGTTTGAGACTATCAATTGGCTAAAGAAGGTATTGCTCTTTGTATCCTCATAATGTACCACCAATTCTTCTATAAAAATTATCCAAGTGATGATTTACGAGAGAAAATCCAACGATACCACACAAACTAATTTCATTCTAAATATAAAGATGCAATGTGTACCTTTTGTGTGTTCGACCCATCATGTCAATCAAAGAATTGCTCCATCTATAGTATCCATGTTACTAGATCCTTGTCATAAAACTTCCTCATATCAACCTTTGGAATGTGCCTAGTCTTCAATCCAAAGTTAGAGCCTCTAAAATCATTATTAACATTATTTTTGTTTACATCATGAGTTTCATGGAGTACCTTGTCACCACTAGGAAGCATTTATTGTAACAATTTTCTCAAACCTCCCTTCAAACCTTCCATTTATGCTTTTAAACCATCCTTCAAACCTTTCATTTCTCTTTTTATTTTTTTATTCTAAACCATCCATGTTACCTTTTAAACCATCTATATTAATATTCATCATTGCTTCCAATTCAATTTTTATTACTCTTTGTGAGAGCGAAATTTGTTGCACTTAGTCTTGTAATTTTGATATATCATGTTGCATTTCTTCATCTTCTTCATGCATCATATTAGATATTTCTGATTGCTTACTAGGTATGTCCATTATGTTTTTGTTTCGAGGCATTTCCGAATAAAAAAATGATAACTATGCTTCACTATTCCCTTTGAATCACTTGAAAATGGTTTTTTAAACAACAGTTATGCAAACGTTTTTAAAAAATATACACCTTTTCTTTCTTTTTAGGAGCTCTATATTGAAATTATTATATCTCTGTAATTTCATATCTCCAAGGTCTGAAATTTAGTCCTATGGTATCCCTATAAGTCTTCTTTCAAATGCCACAAGTCTGACCAAGATTGGATTCTTCAAGGAAACAATATGCCAAATATCCCACGATGATCAGATTATAGACTAGTTCAGTAGAGCAAACTTATACGAAGTTCCACGTGTCATTGTTTCGATATCAGTCTCTAAAATGATACACAAAAAAATAAAGTCTATGCACTTTCAGTCACCTTCTATTAAATTAAAATCCAAAGCTCAGAGAGAAAGTTATGGTGCTTTCCCCTAGGTCCCCTGTTTGAGATTGAATTTTGGAGCCTACAAAAACCATAACGTCTTCGGACCATATCTCATAAACTATAGCGAACCAAAATCTGAAATTTGTACATGAAGTTCACCAAGATGTTTTCTCTACATGGTCAAAATTTCAACATCTGAGACCTCATAGAAAAATACTTATAGTGAAAATACCAATATGGCATATTTGAAGCAGCAAAACCCTAGAATCCAAAGCTCTGATACCAAATGTTATGCAACCATATCAAAAAATAAAAGAAAAGATAGATCAATGACTTGAAAATTAGTCTCTTCAAGGGGGAAACCTCCTTTACATCACATAAATGAACAATTATTGGATGATACAAATGACAAGACCTTCTTGGTATATATAGGAGACGAAGGGGTCACAATATAATCAAAACCTACATAACAATAATAATGTAAGGGAACAACAATAACAATAGTGGGCTTCTATGAGGCACAACAATAACAATATGGGGGCTACATGGGCACAACAATAACAATAGGAGACTGCAGTAACAATAACAATAAGGGGGTTACACTAGTATTATAGCGACTTAACAACTTTTAATATCATATAAAGTTTTTCATAAAAAATCATATACTTGTATGAATTTTATTCACTAATGTTGGACATGTAACTATCTAAAAACAATATTAGCATGTGAACAAAAACTTAACAAAATAAGAGGAACAATAACTATTTAAATGTTAATTTATATTATGTATTCGTCAAATAATTTCAAAAAAATATTATTGTATTTAGAAATAAAATGCATTTTACAATTTAAAATAAAGAAAATATTATATTTAATAATAATTTAATATATCAAATAAATAAACACACACATATTTCTTGTATTTTTAATTTTTTTTATACATAACTTGAAAAAATAAAATGTATTTTAACAACATGAAATAAAAGAAGATGTAAAATATCCATACCTAAATATAATTTGACATGTGTTAACATATTTATATAATTATATATACATATATATATATATATATTATATATATATATATATATATATATATATATTATCATATATAAGGGTTATATATATAGGTTATAATATATATATATATAATTGATAGTGTAAAAAGTAAAAATTTTTAAAAAACAATATTAAATAATATTATATGCATTCTTTCCGAAGGTGGTGCCTTCTAAGACAAAAGAGTTGGTGGAGGGCGGTGGGGGGATGGTTGGGGGGTTCCACTGACCCAACTAGCCAAAGGATTGTGGAACATAGTAGCATCCTCTTTTGGTAAATATAAAATTCTTACCCCATCTGCATACCAACCATCATTCGGATCATCAATAATTTGAGCACCTTGCACTCAAACCTTAATTGTATTCCATTCGATCAGTCTGTCAGTTGGGACTTCACTTGCATGAAATACCAATCGATGGCAATTTTTGCCATGGCCACAAGCACTTTTGTTCAGACCAAGCCCAACCATGTTGTAGACGATGGCCAACACAACTAGTATATCTCTCCAATGGTGTCTTGTAGTAGCTTCAATTTATGTTCTCTGCTAACCTACTACTCCACACTCTTGCTTGGTAAAACTTAGCTTCACCAATTGGGAAATTACCATTTTAGTGGAGTCACTCCTAATTTTATTCTATGGCACTGTACTGTAGTGATAATTTCCATATTCCCCACAAATTTTAGTTTTTTTCACTTATTTTCCTCTTGTAGGTTAGAACTAGATTCCCTTGCTATTAAGCCTTTTTTCACTCAAAGTTCATATACTCATCTTGGTAGCTAGCTTTGAACACAACATCATTGTATTCCTCCTATCCTAATATCCTTTTCTAGAACCACACTCCCTCTCTTTATTCTTTGATTTTATTCTTTTCCTCCCTATATTTTTCTCTTTGTATTGATTTGCTCGACCTTGCCCTATATATGCTCTTATATATTGACTTTGGCTTTGTGACCTTAGCTTTTGGTCTCTATCTTTGGTGGGATTCATTAATTTTTATCTACTTCTCTCTAGATGACTTCCTCCTCTTTTTCTTTAGACACTATAGAAACATCCCTTGGCTGTGGCTCTTGTAGTGTTGTCTATATTCCCCATGTAACTACTATATGGATTCGCCCCCTAGCTCTCTACATTTCATGTCTCCCCTCACCTGGACCTTGGTTTTCTTATCCTTTCTAACCCCTCCTCCAAGCATCTTCAACACGCATGTGTCCATGGTGTGTGGCTTACTGTCAAGAGCAGGCCCACTAGGGAAACACATGTATGCAACATTGCATAGAGGAAACCACCTATCATTTTCGAAAAATCATGTCGAGCCCCATCTAGGAGGAACTAACCCATGTTGAGGGAGAAGGCTCCTATCACAAGCTCTAGCTCTAATGATGTGAAGGTATTTGTTGAGATGGAAAACTGGGTACTAAACACTAGGCACACTTGTGTGCAGTTCAATCAGTATATGCACATAATGAAGTGATAATCTTTACTATCATATGAAGGTCCTCCTTGGGAGAACCTTATTGGACTGGTATGGGCATTGGGAAGATGTCCTCCATTCACTTGAGCATTTTCATTACCATACGAAGGAATTGGATCGAAAAATGGAGTGCATGGAACAACACCTCAGTATCCCACCCCTGGCTGGAGGCATTCTAGGTGACATCAAAGATCCCATCTAAGTTGTAGCCACAGATTTTGATCATTCCACTTAGTTTATGCCATGCTTCTACTCTATTAGTTTTTTAATCCTACAATATATTTCCAAAGCCTATTAGGCCAACTTTTGAGTTTCTATATGTTAAATTTTGTTAAATTTTGACCATCTTAGTAGTCTATTATCTCTTGCCTCTTTACGGAGAGTGAACATTTGGATTTCATTTGGTCTCCTTAGTGAGAGACTAGCCTAAGATTTTTTAGTATTAGTTTGTAATCCATAGTTTAGAAGCCATTACAATTTATCCCAAGAAAAAAAAGTCCTACACATTCATTTTAGCATATTCTAATTTACTTGAACTATTTTAATAACTAAGAAATATACATTTTTTTTTATCTCTTTTCATGTTTATTAGATTTAAAATTAAGATAAATGTAAGTTAGTATTTAGGAAAGTGATACATTTACAATTAAAATTTGGATAAATATTTTTCCCTCAACTAATTTTTTGGGGGAAATATAGTCTCTCACTTACTGGTGTACTAGAAATTTCTATTGAGGATGTTATTAACCTATCTTCCCTTTGTTTTATTTAGTTTTCCAAATGATTTAATGAAATTTGATCTACAAACTTCTATAAACTTTCACACAAGAGTATCTACCATTCAAATTAACTTTTCTCTATATATTTTTTTAAAATTGAAAAATATAGAACAAATTTTGGTTTTAATTATGTATCCATTGATTATAAAATATTTAATACAATCCTTTAAATAACACACAATAGTCAATTATTATTATCCAAAAAATATTCACTGACATTCAAAAATAATTCCCATAAAAATAACAATTTTATATACATTAATAAAAATTAACTATTAAAAATAAATAAATAAAAGTGGAAATCTACTTATATATACAGTCTCAATTAAGATTTATATAATGACTTAATTTTTTAAAAATTAAATTATTTTATTCACATTTTATTAATTTATATATAATATCATACATATATATATATATATATATATATATATATAATATAATTAAAATTTAAAAATATGTTAGCTCGCTATTCTTCCCAATAGATCAATATGATCTTCCCAACACGTAATTATGATCTCAAGTTTGGTGGAATCATTTTACTATAACAAACTTTATTTCATCAAACCAAAACAAAGACATACATGTGAGTGGAGAACCAATATTTATGTATTTTATTTTGAAAAGGGCATTCTCGTTTTAAAAAGGGTAATATTTTATAGTACATTTCAAAACATATTAAAGTAAACCCCAGACATTTTACAATAATTGCAGATTTTAAGCATAGATATGTGGAAAATATAATTAAAAGTGGAACATGATAAATTCCACCAAAAGAGATGCTTCAAAAACAAATGATGCTTAAATTTCACAATAAACAAATGGTTGATAAGCTACACCACTAAGTTGAACAGTTCAAAACTATTCCAATTAAAGAATGAGTAAGTTAATGATATTATGCTGCACCAAATTGGCATTATAGTTTTATTTTATTGGTATACAAATGTTTTTGTAAATTTAAAAAGTGATAGGTTCATATATACAAATCAAAATTATAATTATAAATTAATTATATTATATAGATAGATATAGATATATTATTTTTTATTTTTTATTATATATAAAAATAAAAAAAATCACTTACAATTAATTAAAATATAAGTGAATCTTATTATTGAAATACAACTGGAATAAACAATATTGTTTCCATCATTAAAAAATATTAGATTTATAATATTAGTATAGATTTATAATATTATTAAAAAGTTTATCCTTTTAATATAAAAAACATAGCATAGCAAACATATCATTATGTATATAGAGGGATCTCTCTTCTTGTGTATAACTTAGCCACTTTGTGGCAAGGGATTTCCTCGTATCCTCGAAATGAATGAGAATATAAGGTCCTACGTTTTCGTTCATTTTATAAAAAGATTGGGAAGCAAAATATATTTTAATCGATAAAATTAATTAATTATATAAATATATATATTCATTTTTTATAAAAAATGGGAAGCAAATATATTTATAAAGAAAATTAAATTAATTAATTATTTTATATATATAATATATATAATATAATTATATATATATATATATATATATATATATATATTTATTTTAATTACACTCTGATTAATGGTTTTGAAATTTTTTATTTAAAAATAAATATATGGATGGTCTATTTTATAATAAGAGAATATTTTTCATCGTACATAATTTAATGTATAAAATAAAGAGTTTACAAATTATTTTTCTATTTCAAAATGTATGTAGTGTGTTCATGACTTCTTAATGTAGGAGAATTTTTCCTTAGTCAAATACCTTATGATTCAAGCTTCTAAAAGGTAAATATTTCGTAAGAGTATTGACGAGAGAAGACTTAAGAGGAGATCAATGTTGTAGTGCTTATTGAGCTTCAAGGATTGAAGCAGTGATTGTAATAGATCTATATTCTCATATGATATAATACAAGCAAAAGAGGAGTTTTTCCCAGTTGGGATCCCCAGTAAAAATATTGTGCTCATAGTGATTGAATAGTTGCATGTGTTTCTATTGTATGTTTTCCCTTCCACAGATTGAGTAGTAGAAATATGTGTATATTATTTTCAGTATGAATTCATTGAAGCTGCAAATTTCGAGTTATTTCAACATGGTATCAGAGCTATTGAAAACTCCATAGAAACCAGGTTCCTGATCTTCTCTCAGAGAAATTTTGAATAGCAAATTTGTGGTGTAGGAATTACTTTCAGTGCTGGAACAATGTCTTTCTATGGATTGAGGCTTGAGTATGCATTAGAGGGAACTTTGAATTTCATAGCTTGGAAAGACAGGATGGAAGTTGTGTTGGATGAAAATGGAGTATTGGAGTACACACAGACTAGTATTCCAAAATCAGCAGCATCAGATGCACAACAGCTGGCTCAGTGGAAGAAAGATATTGCAAAAATCAGGAGAATTATCCTAGAGGAAGTGAGAGATTATGTGGTTTCAAGTTTTCATGGCAAGCAACATGCTTATGCAATATGGAAACCCCGCACAGAATTATTCAAAAGTAGCAAGGATGCCAAAAAATTGGCATTGAAAGATAAGCTTAGGAACATTCGAATGAAAAAAATGAAATCATTGTTCAGTACCCATCCAGATTCACTCAGGTCATAGATGAACTTGGAGGAGTAGGAGAGATTGTGCCACCATCTAAACTTGTGAGCTTAGCACTCCTTGATCTTCTGAAGTCCTATCACAACTAGCAAGATTCAGTTAATGGAAGAGACAAGCTCCCAAATTGGGAGAGACTTTGGTGTAACTTGGTGCAAGAGGAGATTAGAAGAAACACTACAGATGGAGTCTCATCCATATTTGATGAGGAAGAAGATTGTGCTCTAGCTGGGAAAGGAAAGAATGCCAAAGGAAAGAAGGCCCAAGGCAAGTCTGAATCCAGCCAGAACCATGGCAAGAAGAAAGACCTCAGTAAAATTAAATGTTTTGATTGCTATGAGTATGGAAATTATGCAACCAAGTGTCCACACAATAAATATAGTAAGAAGCCTATAGCAGGAGCAGGAGGAGATGTTCTCACATCACAATTCGAGTTGGATTTCACCCTCATTTATTGCATGGAAAGCACAGTAAGAGGGAGTGAGTGGTACCTAGACTCTAGTGCTTCATTTCATATGATAGAAAATAAGGAGTTCTTCAGCAGCTTAGAGGAAAAGGACCTATAATTACCCATAGAGCTTGGAGATGATGGGAGATACAGTACTAAAGGGATTGGAAATATCACCTTTAAGAGGGATTTAGGCTCTCATATTCACCTAAAGAATGTAATGTATGTTCCTAGTCTGAAGAAGAATAATAATTTTTGTAATTGTACTTGAAGACAAGTGATATGATGCAGTGTTCAGTAGAGGGAAGGCATACATGAAGCATGTTTCTATTAGACAAGTAAAACAAACTGGTGTTTGACTTAAAAATCTCTACAAGCTAGAGGTATATTTTGCCATGTATGCAGTTAGACCTCTAGGAGTGAGGTGGGGCAATGTAGAGATTTAGTCCCATAGTTGCAAATATTTGGGCAAGGTCCATAGGATAGAAGTAGCAGTTGCAGTATACTCTTCCCATGGATCATTACCCTTGTTACAAGGGCCCACACTGTTCAGTAGAAAAAGGATCAGCGTCACTTGATGCAGTCAGATCTTAAGCAACAGTTTCAGGCTAGTAGCATTTAGAGACTCAGGAGACAATTATAGCTCAGAGACATAGTTAATTCAGGATTTTGGATGCTTCTTAGTTGTAGTTGTTTCGGTAGAAAAAACAAATAGTGAGAGGGAGTGTTAATTGTGTTACAGTACATTCCTACAAAGGAGCAGGATTAGGGTTGTTCAAGGCCATTTTCTTGCTAAGAGTGACTATTAAATTTTATCAAGAAAGGATTCATTTGACTTGTGCCTTAGTTAAATGGAGAGATTCGAATTTCCAAATAAGCAAGATGACTTGAGTTGCAATTAGCAGAAGTGATATGGCCAAGTCACTTAGTTAAGTCATTCAATTCAAGTTTGTGGGAAAGAAGTAGAGGTGTGAATGAGTTGATTACTAATATCTAGACATCTAATGGAGTTATAGTTAGTGAAACTCAGTTACTTGAGCTCTAGTCATGAATAGATTATGTATGAGTTCAGTTGAGTAGTCGTAATTTTTGTTAACTCACTAATCTCTCAGTTAACAAGTCAATTTACTAAAATAGCCCTATTCATGCATGCAATTCGAATTGCCTAGTTGAGCGAAGGGAAAAGGCTTAATTGCATTTATTTTTGTATACTAGTGAGTGTACAAATTTTTGCATGTAGCAAGTAAGTAATTATCTTGGGATTGCACAAGAGAATTGGATCTCTTCTTATTCTTTAGGAGTAGGAATTGTGCAAGGAAATAGGAGGAAGAAGGAGGCCTACTTTGGCTAAGTATTGGCAAGAGAACACTCATGAGGAGATCAATATTGAGCTTCAAGGATTGAAGTAGTCATTGTAATAGATCTATATTCTCATATGATATAATACAAACAAAGGAGGGGTTTTTCTCAATTGGGGTCCCCGATAAAAATACTATGTTCATAGTGACTGAATGATTACATGTGTTTCTATTATATGTTTTCCCTCCCATAGATTGAGTAGAAGAAATTTGTGTCTATTTTTTTCAGTCTAAATTCATTAGCAATTAAAAATTTCGAGTTTCAGTCTAAATGTCATATTTGTTGGACATGTATTATATTCTTTACACAAATTATATGCACCCTGAATATTAGGGTGTTCTCAAGCAGAGATGTTAGGTCTCCTTGGTTAGGGGGTATTTGCATATGTTTTTGGAAGTTTTCAACCCACAATTTTGCTAAAAGTGGTTTTGTGGTGCATTGTGGTTTTACCAAGGTTTTGTAGTTTCGATTAAGGAAATATGCTTGGATTGGTAGTTCATGTACCACTAGATATATATTGTATTGTAATATTCTACAAAAAATATAATGAAAGAATATTGGTATTTTTCTTGGGTTTGGGTTACCAAGATATAGTATCTACCTAAATTCACATGTTTTTCTAATTTGTATCTTCTTTTTTAAGAATCTATTTGTAGCGATTAATTGTACTGGGTTAAAACCTGAAATGGTGACCATGACTAAATTTTATGAGGCTTATTTGTTAAAGGTTTCATTTTCTAGGATTGAGAATGTAAAACTCCATATCGAATGATACCATGAAATATTAGTTGAAGGTAGTACTAAATGAGTACATGGTGCCACAAGGAATAAATTTAAAGTGGCATTAGATGTACATAGTAAAATTTCATTATTCTCACAATAAATCAAATCAATGAAAGAGAGAAAATAGGACTACGTGATTGTGTTGGAGTGTTTTCTTATCGAGAGTGTACAAAAAAAACCACTTTAGAATGTGGATGACAAACAACCTCAACAGTAAAAATGGTTGTAAAACGGTGTGGATCTGAATCAAACTATAGAAACAAAACCTACCAAAGTCCTGATCTATGCAACAGAAATAGTTAAACAACAAGATGAAAAAAGGAATTAAGCGCAAATAACTCCAACAACTCAATGGAAACCAGATATAAAGAATAGATTTTATTATATGACACTTGTGAAGGGGACAATTGATGCTACCAGTCCCCCTCTATGGGATGGGTTCTTGTCTATCCTCAATGTCTTTAGCTTTGTAGACTCTCTCCTCTCTACAATGTATAAACCCAGTAAAATGTGTGTAGAGGTCAAATGGGAACTCAAGAACGCAAAGAAATGGAAAGTGGCAGTGATTATAATCAAAGTTACAATAGTGAGTGCAACAATGAAAATGATCCAAAGTGAAGAATGGATTTAAAACCCTTCAATTTATAACAAAATATTAGGTTATTCCTGAATAATGGAAATTATAAAATATATTAACTAAATTCTAGAATTAATCATTTGGAATATTTTATTATATTTGGATGGACGGAAAAAGTATTTAAATTGGTTAAATACTTTTTATTTAGAAATAATAGATAAATAAATGATTTATTTATCATCTCAAGGAACGTGATTAAGGAATAATGAACAAATAATGATTTGTTTAAGTATTCCTAGAGGATTTAGTCAAACTTGACAAGGAATAATAACTAAATAATGATTAATTATTTATTACTAGAGAAAAATAAGATAAATAATGATTTATCTAATTATTTTTCATGATTGGGACAAATATGACAAAGAATATTAGTTAAACAATGGTTTAATTAATTATTCCTAGAAGATAATTGAATAAATAATGATTTATTTAATTATTCTTCATGAGTTTAACCATAAATAACTTAACAAATGTGGTTTATAAGTAATTTCTTATAATGAAAGCATTTTCACTATGGTAAAATTGGCCGTACATGGTCTTCTGCGATCCATCTAGTAAATTAAGGCTAGATGATCAATTTTTGGTGATAACAGATTGTATAGTCAAATATATAAGTTGTTAAGTTTTCTTAAATAGGTTTTTAAATGATGTCATGACATGTCAGCAATCCACCACAAAGAACTTTTGTAGAAAGCACTAAACCAAAAATCTTCTTCTTTTTCTTTTTCACTAAAGATATATAAAATCCATTGTTACCAAATCAATAGGAAGTTTGATTCATTAATGAAGACTAAGAAGGCTTTGATCAAAATGATAAGGGTGCATATTCAACCAAAAATTGGTTACTAAAGAAATGCTTGTATGTTTATGAAGTGATTCTTACAATTCATAATAAGACTTAAATGTTGGCATGGTTACAACATAACATCATAATCATATGGTAGATATGAATAAGAAGCTAGCAAAATAGTGGAAGTTGAATGTTAATTTGTTGAGTAATGAGGGTGACTTCAATTTGGTGATGCATTTTCTAAATATCAAAGTCATACTCTTACTAATCTCATAAAAATGTCAATTGGATTGACCCTACCTTATTCATTCTTACTAATATATTCCCCTTTATAGTCCACACATGGAATTATTTTGGTACCAAAGTATTTGGTATGCTTATGAAAATTGGATTATGATTCTTCATAATTAGCTAAAAAGAAAAGAACATGTACATCCATCCTTAACAAAAGTATCATCATGAGAATCATAACCATCAACATTAGAAAGGCCCTTAAGGGAAGCATCCAAATTACTTTTAGTAGATGAAGAATTACGATAAAAGGAAACTACTCTAATACTAACTAAATCACATACAAGAAAAGAATCCAAAGGAGGAATAAGAGGAGCATCCTCATCATCATTGATTCCATTAGGAAAGAAAATATTTGTGTTGGAGAATCACATGTCATGGATTTACAAGAGGACTTGTTGTCCAAGCCACGTCATATGAAGTAGTCTTCACTACAATAAAAGCACAAATTAGCAAAGTTTTAGTTGAATCACTTCTTCTTGTTATAATTTAGCCAAGGCTTATAATGGAGGTAAGTGGGCAAAGCTTTTAAGACAAATTTTTCTTGGTGTTCCTAAACCATTAAGATATACTAGTGCCCTTTCATAAACACACTAGTGCATGCACATACATAAGTGTACAAAAACACATTGCATATATTAATTAAAAAAAAATTGAATCTCACACTCAAATGGGGTAAAATACAAACATTTAAAAAAAAAAAGTCATATGGTATGTACAAAACATATAAATATCTTGTTTCTTGTTATTAACTACACTAAACCATAGTGTAATAAAATACCCAAATTTTGTAAAAGGCACAACTTTCAAATAATTAGATAGCATGGCTTACATAACATACAATCATATTGATAAATGCAATCCATGCACATTTTGCAATGATATTTAAAAAAATAAATCTTATCGATGTACAAAATACACTGACTACAATGGTGTGGAGTGCTACAATGCACAGCATAATAGGTTTTAAAAATATAACACGTGATGTGCAAAACAACATACTTCCCCATCACTATGCCCTAAATATACCATCACCATTATGGACATTTATGTAAGGAACACTACCTTGGTATTTCGTTGTAAAAAAGATACTTTAAAAATTATGTGCACTAAACATATGAAGGCATTGGTGAATAACCCTAATATGCACAATAATATAAGTTAAAAAAAAAATTATAAAACAAATCTTGGGAATACACCCAACATAAATGCAACGATGAACTGAAATATAAGGCATACCATGGTGGGGTAAAAAATAAAAACTACCAAACTAAATTTTCATTTCAACTTTCCTCTAGTTCTTCACACACTTACAAGTAATGGTGCTCCTTATCGCCTACAATTGCCCCATTGTTTAATGTTATTGAATTACAAAGTTTTTCATTCATCCTCTTCCATAATTGATTTGTGTTTTTTTCAAAAATTTTAAAACATCCTATATTTACATTCTTTTTTCGATGAAAACCATGCCTCCTTAATGGGGAAGAGACTAGTTAAGTTGATTGCTACCCCTTTATTTGATGAATATCAATTCATATTTTCATTTGTAGATTTAATTTGTATTGATAATATTATGGTTATATCAAATAATTATAATACTACTCTCAATTCATTGTTGGCTTTGTGTCATGGTTGGCTTTGTGTGTTTTAGTTACTGTATGAGCATGTTTTTTTTTTTTAAACAAATTTAGGTAGGTTATATTAATTCCAAAATAGAAGAGAGCAGGGCTCCCTAGTACATAAATTTTGAAGTGATCAAGGGAGATGGAGAGACAAAAATCCATGAACCTTCCTTTCCAGCTATTACATTACATTAGCATCAAAAGTTCATAATTTTCTTACTGCTTTTAGTTTAAAATATCTAACAAACTGTTGAAAGAGAAAAATACATTTACATAGCATATCTAAATATGATTGAAGCAGACTACATTTACATATCATATATGTTGTTTTGAAAGGAGATCCATATAGAGCCATGACTTGGTATTTCCGTTAGTCTTTGTTAACTAACTTTTCCTCTGTCTTTTGAATTTTACTGCCACAGTTCAAGGAATTTGAGCATTCTCCTGCTTTTTTGGCAACCATCTCTTGCAACACATTGATTGCATTTTCCAAATGAGCACACTTGTTATTGAGTTGCTTCAATTGTTTCTTCTACTCAAATAATGTAAACTTTGAAATGGGAACTATAAACTCAAAACGAGAATTCTGGCCAAAAAAACCCCGTAAAAACATCAAAAACAGTGCTAAAAACGAAAAGAGTTGATGCTGGAATAACACCTTTTTTTTCTAGGGTAAATTTTCAACATGTTTTAAAAATGACGGTGAAAACCAATCTTTTGTGCAAAAATTGTCCAAAAAACACCCTCAAAACGAAGTGATGTTCAAATAACATTTTTTTTTTTCAATGGTAAATTTTGTGCAAAAAACACCCTCAAAACGAAAAATGTTGACGTTGGGATAACAATTTTTTTTTCAAGGGTAAAATTTCAACATTTCGAAATAATGGCATAAAATATTTTATCATGACCCCGGAAAACATTAAAATTTCAAAAAAATAT